>CAEMYA010000028.1:1654616-1672934 GCA_903131615.1 Diplodus sargus
AAAAAAAAAAAGTTGTCGCTTTAAGCCGAACAGCATTCACGAGGTGGAATAAACACGAATGTTAAATCTAAGTATAGTGTGAAAAACTGGTATAGTTTGAAAACATATTCATCACAAACAAGAATCAATTTGGTTAATTGCTGTGACACTGAGGCGGTACCTGTGCATTTAAATCACATTTGACAGACGTTGTTGACAGACAAGACTTTTTAGCACACTTAGTTTGCTGTCAAGTGATGAGATGAACACAGTATCTGCCAGCGTAGAGTGCACATTATGTGACTATTAAAAAGTTCCCATCTCCTGCAGCATATTTATGGGACTGTCTCATCCTGAACTTGGCCCCTCAGGCAGCATTACTTTCTGTTTTACCATTAAAGTAATCCCAGAGCCCTTAAAGACAGAACAGATATCCGGTGAGATGAAGAGAGAACATAATTGATGTGCTTTTTTACTTAAATATGCATAATTCTTTAACCTTGACAGACCAAATATACACCTATATATTATTAATCGACCACCGCCCAATAAATGATGCTTCACTGAAAAAGCGCTCCGTCGTTCTCAGAGACGTTCCAGAGGCATCGTGCCGGGGTGAGATCGAGTTCCAGTTTAATTAAGTTACCCATTAATCAAATGGATAGAAACAGGCATTAGCCTTAAAATGCTATTTCCCCTTTCTGTAGGTGTCCCATTAGCATGCTGAAGCTAAAGTAGGGCAATGTGGCCTCGTGACATGACGGTGGTATCCGCCAATAAACTTTTATACGTACAAGCAGGAGCCGTGCCGCAGTTTACAATCATTGATAAGTGAGCGAGGCGTCATGTAGGTTAAATTATATCAGGCGGAGGTCTTTCAGAATTATTCAACAAGAAAAAACTCTTTTTTAATTTTAATGACTGTTATGATTGGGCTAATTTTAACTTCCTAGGCTCAGGCATTTATACTTTTGGTCAGAAGGAGGCTACTGCTGCTAAATTAGTGAGTCAAGACACAGGAACACAGTCGGGATGCAGTGTGCGCAGGGAGTGGCAACACAACTGTAGTACTTCTGTGGCTGTGGGCATGCTGCACCTCTGTGTGCATGTGGAAGCAGCTAGGTTGGGATTAGGGTGAATCAATTTTAATACATAAAAGGTGATTTTGTAAGGGTTTGTTAGGGGCTATAACAACTGTGGCCAATAATATTGGCTCCTTTATCCCCCTTTTAAAGCAGTGCTGCTCTCCCACCAAGACAGCCTGGTAATGGAGTGGAGAATTGGAAGCACCGTCACCTATTGTTCCCTTATTAAACATGCAGTTCCAAGGGCACGTATACAACACTCAGAATTGGCTGCCAAGGGCAGACGATTCGCCTTTTTTGAAAAGTTTTGTATAATTATGAGGATTCACATTTCTGGATACGATGAAAGCTGACAGTCGACTGCTTTTTTTCCCCCCATAAGTAATGATTGTATGTGGGGTGAGAGTAGCTCAGGTGGTAGAGTAGAGTTAACGCCTTGCATGGCAGCCCCAGCGCCACTGCATGAATGCTTAATGTTTGTGGATAAATGTAATGTAGAGAGAAAAACACTGTGAGCCTTTCTCGCTCACGTGCACTGCATTTACGAGTACAGTCTGTTGCACCTTATTTGAGGTTGCAATAAGACAAAACATACATAACATATATAAAAACCAAACTTATATAAGTGTATACGTTAAGTTTAATGCTAAAATTCCCAACAGTGAAGTCTCCCAAATTTGGTGTTGTCTAAAGAGGTCAGCAACGGAATAAGAATTTACATGTTTGCAACACAATATGGACAAACATGATTGTTTTTCATGCCTTCTACAGGTCAACAGTGAACAATGTGCTTCAGGTGCCGCACTGTATGTCCATAACCTGAATGTCCATCGTTCGAATCCCGGCCAGGGGACCTGCCTGGCATGCCACCCCCCTCTCTGTCCCCATGTTCCCTGATCTCTTCACTCGCTATCAAACAAAGACGAAATATATCTATTTCTGAGAGCAAAAACTATGCAGACGATGGTCCAGGTGACCAGTGACGCCTCTAACTGTCCCTCGCTTCCAAAACGTGCAGGCAGGCGAAAAAAAGGGCCACTTTACCATTGAACCTACACAAAGACATAGCCCATAAAATTAGAGAGAGCACTGAGGCATGTCGGTGCACAATCCAGGAAGCAGGACGAGCAAAAACTGACTTACAAGACGGCAGCCCCGGTTCCTCATTTCACCAATTCCAGTTGCGTAACCATTCCTGTTGACTGCGCTCAGACGGAACGGTAGTTATACTGAAGGCTTGCAGGTATCTGCAGTCATCAGGTATTAAGTTACAGTGGCCCACCAGGGGCAGTTTCAGCGCTTTGATGATTACAAAAAGTTATTGAAAGGTTCCACTACCTCTAGGAGAAAGCACACGCAGGTATTGCCGTTCTCCCGATGCGGCTGGTTGAAGCCAGAAATGCTTACCCAGGAAATGAAGTCAGTAATTTGCTTTTGAGCTCGTAGTGAATCAAAAAAAGAAAAAAAAAAAACAGATCCATGATTACTTGATTTGCACGGTCGATATACTCTATATCACTGTATACACGCTCACAACAGTACATTTGTTATCTGACAGAAGCTCCTTATATCGTCTCTCAGATTTGTGCTTCCTTTGACTATTCCCACCTTGTTAACGGGGCGGCAGACAGTCTGCAGAGATGGATAAGCTCAAATATAATATATCAGAAAACCTAAACATTCCCGGGCCCGTTTGAGAAAGGCCCCTCAACCCACGAATATGTTAGCCTATGCGTTTAATACTGTTTCTGTATGTGCTTGATAAGCATATGTCTTAAATCACTGCGCTGGGATTGTGTGATAAGCCTTGCATTCAACTGCAGCCCCTCCATATAAAGCCTGAGCCTTTAGTGTTCTCCGTGCGGTTAGTACCGTCTTCCTGATCCAAACTCTTGTGCACATTTCTCTAAGTTTCCGGATTATCGCTTGTCGCAGAGCCGACTGAGTGTCTCGTATCATGACTTTGCTTTGTAATGAGGAGGGACTTTAGACAGCATGTGCTGGTACCGCTGAACCTGTCCTCCCCTGTAGCATAGCACTGTATCTGACTTACATTGTGTCTGTTAAAAAAATGTGAACTATGTTCTCTTGCAGCAGGGAGATACTGCATCTGCATGTAGTCCCTGACACCTGTGACGCCTCAGCGAGGAGCCATCTTTAATTGAGGGAAGTTTCCTTGTGCGAGTCGTGCACTGCATTATAAACTGCACACTTAATTCCGTCAGGGGAAAAGCAAAGGGTTATGATAATAACTGTTCCTTTCTCCTTTCTCTGTGTATTTATAACTGGGGAAAGCCAAAATGTCAACTTTACACAGGTGTATGAGATGTCTGGTTGTGATAATGAGGTCCGGGTTTATTTCATCTGGTTTGTTGTTTAGATAAAAATCCATCTGATAAAAATCCCAGAGATCGTCGGAGCTCAGCGTGTTCTAACACCGTCAGGCTGTGTATTTGATTATAACCGTCTGCAATTAGCTTGAATCCGCGATTTTGGGTGTATATCTCTCCAGCTGGGAGCTTGTTTGTGTCTTTTGGCTTGTCTTAGCCTCGCTGTCGGAAACAGTCATTGACTCAGAAACAATTACCCTTATGACTTGAATATAATTCAATTAATTTCCTTCATTTCACAAGTAATAACGCATAACAGAGTTCATTTTCCTCCATTCCTACGAACGGCATAAAGGTTTTGCACAAGAGAGCGCCATCGCCGTTGGCTTCAATTGTTCTGCTTTCGCGGAGACGCGCTTCCATGGAAGTCCCTTAATCTTCTCCACTCATTTGAGATGATTTATGAGTTGGAGGTTGTTTATCAAAAATGTCCGGTGAAGAGCAGGATGTCAAAATAAGCCCAAGCTGAATCTTTGTGTGTGTGTGTGTGTGTGTGTGTGTGTGTGTGTGTGTGTGTGTGTTAGTCTTGTTTCCTGCATCTCCCACTCCCAGTGTTTTCCTCCTGCCAGTCACAATAGCGATGATTGAATATTTGGGGGGGAAAGAAGATGCGCCTCACACTTTCAGTCTGCGCTTGACATGTATTTGATAATATGCCACAACACCACCGCAGACAGCTTGACACCTCTAATCTGCATCTTGATGATATTTGCAGTTATGTCAACAATCCCATACTACCAGGGTTATGTGTCTGGGAAAAAAACAGAGTCGCCGGAAAAGAATGTGAATCCGTGCTTCGCGACGGTATTTTTGATGTTCGGCACATATTCCAGCCTTTCCCACCTCGTCAAAATGGTTCTTTGGTTCTGTCATTTTCTCTCCGGGATTAGATCAGAGGTGAGGCTATGTCAGTACAGGTTTTTTATAGTTATCGTTATTAAGCTTTTTCCTTGTAGCGAAGAATCCTTGCACACGGATACCGGTCTTAATTGTTTCCCTGCCTTGAGCATTTTTTGGACTTGTTCCAGTGCTTCCTTGGGCTTGGCTCTTTTCAACTGATAATTAAAGGTTTCTGTAATGTTTTGCAGCACTAAGGTCAAAGCTGCCACCGTACGCAGAGCTTCAGGAGACAGAGGCATCACACAGAAACACATGGATTAAGAAATAATTACAGGATAGGTGATTTCCATCTTTTTTTCTCCTTTTCTTTTCGCTGTAGGACAGTATGTGGCAGCAATACATTAAACATGTTTGACATTTTGAAACATGCATGACCTGGTCGGGGCCCATGTATACGTGATGTTCATTTCAGAGTGAGACTACGCTGCTGCTAGAAACAATGTCTCTTATAAAGTGGTTTTCATATATGCAATTATCATTATTATGCAATAAAGCACAATATGTTTTGAGCAAAAGGAAATTGCTGTATACTCTATGTGACAGGAATGCTTGATGCATGCATGTAATAAGATACTAGATCTGCATGTAAATATTCTGTTAGATGACCGATAAAAGCATCAGTATTATTACATAACATACAGTAGAGCTACAACAGCATAGATTATTAGTTAGATTATAGAAAATATTTTTGTGTGAGCAGCTACTGGAAAGCGATCACAACATTACAACAATTACAGTCAAAGTCACACAGTTAATAACAAAGTGCCTCATGTAATCACCAACAATAAAGAATGTAAATATAATTATACAGCGCAAGTGCAAGTAACACACACCTCATATCAAAAGGATTTGTTTGTACGAGAACTACTGGAAGGTATAAGGGGATCTCTGGGCGAGGGGAGTCTGCAAAGGTACCCGCAGAGAGGGCGTGATACATCGTTTAGGATCCCCCCCGACATACTGTATCTGATCCGCAGTCTTACTAGACATGTTAAAAATCTTACTAAGTTTGTTCTTGTTAACTACAGACTGTGATACCAGGCAATGAAGCAGAAAGTGAAAATACTCTCTACATACTCTCCACAGCCGTCACAGCTTCTCATCATTACAGTGTCACGAGATTACTATCTCAGTTATCGTCCTGACAGACATGAGACTTGACAGAAACTTGAAACACATCTATTTTTGATAACACTTCCATGGTGGATTTCAGTATTGCAGATAAGCAAACATACATGGTCAGATAACAGTTACATTATCATGTTGTCTTTGGACATTGACAGAAGCGTCCAAGCTGCAAACAGTCGCGCCAGACTCATTGTAGACAAATGGCTAGCTATCAAACGGCCATCGGCTGAAAGCAAATGACACGGTGTGTTTTTCGTGTCATTAGGGCTAACGAGCAAATGACACAGCCCATCGGCTTTTTTTTCCTCTCCCTCAGACCAGAATTGTGGAGGTAGCATCTCTTTCCTGGATGTCTCCACTTCACGTTTGCCGAGCAGCGACCGCCTGCTGCATCAACATTGGGGAGAAAGGGATATAATCTAACTAAGCTTTCAGTAGCAATTAATTAGATATTTGCATTATTGATTAAATCATTTAAAGTGCTTTCTGGATTAAAATGGTCTTAGTCAAATCTATAATTAGCATTAGTATAATTAGACCTGTTGATGAAATTATACATTTCCTTAATATGCTTCATTCTTCTTCTTAACTCTTGTTTTATTTAAGTACACATACTACGTGCTTCATACTATGGACATTTAAGTTTATAATGTGGTGATTTTTAAATGTCAGCTCTATTTTTGATTATATCTGTGTGCACTCGAAACTACTGTTTGGACGGGAAGTTGCTCGGCTGGGTAGGAAAATAAAGAATATAGAGCATATTCAACATTGAGCATATTGGAATATTCAGACAGATTAACGACAGAGTTGTCTTGAATGGCACTTAAAATAATAAAGCAAACTTGTTTATAACGCAAGGAAGAAAGATGATGATAATTTCATTAAGACTCAACAGTCCCCTTTGATTCAATTATGTCAAACTCCATAACCCTTTCATTACTCTGAAATGTTAAACCAACCATAACTGCTTCACAATAAATTACCGGATCTCAGATCAGCATCAAATTGCACTTACTCATAGATAACAGCCACCTAAAATTGCCAGATTGTTACGCATCGTTCCCAAAATTCCAATACCTGTCCCTTTATCCGGCCCCAAAAGTCACTGGGGTCTATTCTCGGTCCCCCATCCAAGTTTTGTGGAAATGCATTCAATGTTTTATCTGCAATGCTGCTGACAAACCAACCAGCCAACCGACAAAGAAACACAACCTCCTCGGTGGAGGAAATTAATAGCAGTGATGTGCAAAACGTAGAAAATGATGAATTATGTTCAGAGTGAGATGAACTGAATGACGACTGCGGTTTGAAAACACTTTCTGTGAAGTTTCCAAAGTAAAAATAGAAAGTGTATGAATCTGCAACCTCAGTCTGAACCGTTGAATTGTTTGGGATTAACCGTTTCACCTACTTTCAGACATTGTCATATTGTTAACAAAAACATGTACATGGGAAAGTTAATTGCCATATGACCCTTTAAGCTGGTTGCCTGCCAAGGCCTGTATGTAAATGGCACGACTTCCATTTTCCACCGTGTTTTGTTGGAGGCCAAAACATTCGGGTGTCTGACACAGCCCGAATAAATTGGTGAAATTGAGTTTAGTAAACTTTGTCCTCGAGATTTGTCTGTGCTCTACCTTTGTACCTGTTGGGTATTCAGCAGATTGAATGGTATTTTAGAGCATTACATGATGTTATGTATTAACACAAATCCAAACACCCATTTAAACTAGCGAATGGGAAAGAATGAGAGTGACTCAGACACTATTGAAACGGTTTGATTAAATTCCATCCTGAACTCCTCTGCAGATCCTTTATAACCTTGCACTTTATCTTCAACCCTTTAGTATTTTTTTGTATGTTTCGTTTTTTTCGTTTTGTCTTTAGTATTCCTTAAACTCTTGTACAATGAGTGTGCAGACACTTTTGTAAAACCAGCCTCACTGTGCCTCTGTTGTCGTCTGACTTGTGTGTATGAAAGAAAAAGCTATTTTTTTTTTTTAAACATCTCTGTTAGCTAAACACCAAACGCTGCATGTGTCAAAAGTGTCAGTAGCACATAAATGTTCTGTAGATTTCATGTACAGTTAGAGGGAGAGGGAGGCAGTGGGTTTACCATTTTGTGTATGTATCCCTGCAACAATGTGTAGGTTGGGGTGAAGGTGAGGGAAAAAGAAAAGCCTGGTAGGAGACCGTAGGTAGCTGCTCACCTGGGGATTGGGTCAAGGTGCAGGGTGCAGAGAGGGAGGTCATGTGGGACTGGTGAGTGGGAGGATGTGCGAACGCTACTGTACCATTTGAAAATTGAGGGGGGTTGCTAGGATACGAGGAAAAAGATTAGATGCTCCTGGAGAGAGAGCGCGCAACCCACCCGGTATGGTGTCAAAAAAAAAATAGAGCCAATGATTATTACTTGTTAAAGAAAAAACTAGCAAGCGTTTGCAACTTCTTGTGATCGCAAGGCCGCATGCGAAATCAGCAGTTTTACCACCCAAGAAAGAAAAAAAAAGTGTACAGTGCTGCATATTGTTTGACCATCCACACATTTTTCACACAGAAAAGAAATAAAAAACAACATTTAGCTGTTGACTGCAGCTTTTAGGCCACGGCACTTGTGGATTACAGGCTACAGATGTCCAGTGTAATTGTAGAATCCGAGGTCTAGGCGGACGTGCGAATTAAACAAATATGTAGCGTTCTCTCCTCCTTTTTTTTTGAGGAGGCAAAGCCTGACACAGCGGAACACACTGCAACGTGTCAAAAGGAGAAATCACTACACACAACCTTATCAGCTCAGTGTATGCATAATTTAAAGGGGGAGATGTTCAGTAATTGGCAAGGTTTAAATATCTTGAGCTATGGTAATTGAATAGTCTCCCCACTAATGGAAATGTGTCAGACATGCTCTTACACCCAGCAGACCGCAGACAGTGAGTGACGGAGCGCCGGGGCAAGAGAGTGAGACATGGACAGACGAGGAGGGGGGAAAGTCTGTCTTATTATTTGCTCGGCTGTAGAGACGAAGATGTCACAACTAGAAAGAGTGGCTGGGTCATGGTTGTGTTGTGCTGCTGACATCGAGCTGCTTTTTTTGGAATTATTCCATTTCTTTTCGTCTAATATTTATCTTATGATAAACCCACAGTTAGCTCCAGGGCGATCTGAGTTCTGTTGGTTATGTTCTTCATCGTAACCCCTCCCGGCTATTTAGCTAGGTCTGGCTTCAGACGGAGGAAAGCTGCTTTTTATTCTTTCCAGTGGGAGTTATCCATCTAAGATTAAAACAAAAAAATAATAAAATAAAACAATTTCTAAAGATGCTTAGCTAATCTGACATTCATTTTTTTTTTAGCGGTAGTTACATGTCAATCCATATCTGAGGACACGCAACAATGTATAATGTAGCAGCTCTGAGTGGCAAAACATACAAAGTCATGGCTTTTCACTTGACCCCAGTTAGACTGATGCCTGCCTTCTCTTCAGCGTAATTCATGCTTCCTCTTCTGCGTGTTCAAGGCTGGAGACTTGAATTGCAAATGTGTTACGCAATTAGTGAAAAATAAGTACCATCATTGTCATTATATAATGCTGAGAGTCTACTGCCAAATGTGCTCTTGCTTTAAAGCCTCCAACATCATTATGTTTAGTAGAATAAATAATACTTTGGAAGCAACATTGCATTTCAGAGCTCTTTCTTATGATGTATTAGTCTGTTTGCAATATGACTGAACTTATCGCAGACCAGTCCATTTTCACACTGACAGCATAAGAAAACAGGCGCATAATGCGTTTCTTTCTTTTGTTTTGTTTTTTAGATTTGTTAGCTCCGGCTCCCTGCAAGCCAGTAGCTTATCTCGTATTATGAGCCGTGCCAGCGAGGTGTATCAGAAAGCTTGAATACTTCATTTCATAACTGAGTATCAAATCCTAGCGTTGTGAAATTATTGTATTTTTTTTCTTCTAGGAAGTCATTTTTAACAACGTCAGAAATTATAATGTGAAGCAGAGGGGAACAACCTTGATCTGCTGAACATTTTGGGAGATAGAATCATGATATGTCATGCTCTTGAGTCAAAATAGCAAGATTTTCACAATGACTGTTGAACTATGAGAGCACTATGGGGGAGAACAGATTATGCCACCAAATGGGATTAGGATGTAAAGGATGTGAGCAGATCAAAGCCACGCAAAAATGGCTTTTTGTGGGTGTGTGTGGAGCTTCCCTGCAGTCATTTTGTGCAACCCTTAGTAATTGCTACGTTCGATACTTCTCGTTCTTTATAAATCAAATTAACACATTGATCACCCGAGAATTCTAATAACAGCATTGACTGGACCAGAACGAAACGGTGTCATCCGTCTTTTGAAAGGCTGAAGAACTTGCTTCTTTTAATACGAATACCTTTTCTGGCCCGTTAGAAATCTTTCGTATAGGTCGATCCAATTAGTTGACTCCAAATACTTGGACTGTTGTGTGCAATAGATTAACTTACAATCGAATGGACCGCATTGCACAGACCCACTGCATGGCATGGGATGGAATTCTATACCACTGTCGTCTTGGCTAATTCACAGTTCTCCAAAAAGTCACCAAAATGTGTTTTTACACTCTTAACATGGAACTAAAACACACCAGAATCACTTTACCTTGCATTGTGTTGAATTGTTTGGAATCCATGCTATTTGCAAACATCTGATTTAAAGGCTGGTAAAGAGACATATTGTGTTTTTTCATTTTCCCCTTTCCTTCCGTGTTACATAAAGTTTTTGAAAATTAAAAGCCCCAAAGTCTGCAACACTGGACGTTCTTCTCTCCCACAGAAATCACTGCTCCTGCAGACAGCAGTCATATCTTTTATTTTGAGACTTCATGACATCATAGAACATCACCGTGTCTTAGATTTGCATGATTTATACCTAGATTTACTGTAGGAGTGAAGCTAACTGGAAGCTAAAAAACACGGCTCAGGCGTTTGTGAGCTGACCAATCAGAGCAGACTGGGTATTCTGGAGGGGGGCCACAAGAGACAAGAGACAAGAGACACAAGCTAAAATGGAGTATTTCAGACAGAAGGGGAATAAAAGGCTGCTGCTCTGGACAGTATGAGAAAACTAATGCATTTCTGAGCATTAGAGCACATAAACCTAATTTAGGAGAAACACAAAATAAAATTGTGAACCTGAAAGTCAGCATAATATGCCTCCTTTAACCTTTCTTGAGCAATGGTAAAGTTGCGATCCCCTTTGTGGCAATCCAAGATAAGTCAGGAAATCAAAGCGTTTGTTATCAAGCTTTTCAAGTCACTGATTTAAGGATGTTCAAGATTATCCTGATAAAGGAAATTCACCCTGATCAAGTTTTTTTTCATCCAGATGAGAGATTATATCTGACATCCTCCCATCTCTACCCGCTGCACCTACAACAGAAGTTAAACTTCCCTTTATCTAAAGCAGAAATAGACCAACAGAAAGCTCATTTTTTTTGTTTCCGACTATCGTGAGTTGCCTAAGTATGAGCCAAAGATAACACGATTCTACCGAGAGGTCTTTGCTGAACAATTTGTCTTTGGTGAGGTGAAATGCAAAATGTCAGCAATCTCTCCTGTCAGACAGCAGGCGCTGCTTCGGAATCAATGTCGTGAGGATGCTTCAAACTATTTCTGTTGTGATTGACTGGCATGTCAGCAGCTGAGCAACCATCAACAGCTGCAGAAATAACCCCACATGGGGTTATCGCTGTTTGTTTTATGGTTTTGATTTTTGTGGGTCAGGATGCAGAAGGAGCATTACATAGAAAGGAATATTTAACAATCTGCCAAAACTGAATATCTGGGGACACACGCTGTTGAAACCAGGACATATTCATCTATTTCAAAGATTCCTCTGGACACCTACTGTGTCACTGAAACTGGAGACACGCGCTACATTTCAAGTTAACTGTCTAACAGCTCTGAATGTGACAGGACGTGGCACGATTCTCGTCATTTGAGTCATTGGGCATTTCACATTTGATCACCAGGACAATGCAGTCGAGTCAGTGAGCGAGAAAATGTCCAGATCCAGCTCGCCAGGACGATAATTGAGCTTTGCTACATTTTTTAAAATGTATTTTTTTTTTTTTTTTACTGCAGCCAGATACATTGTTATGTTCCCTTTTTGAACCCATGATTGCGTCACTCTGCAGGAGTTCTTCCTATCTGGGTCCACTATGCAAGTGGGAAACCCAACGTGTGCCTTAAAAAAAAAAAAACAAGCCGGGATATGACTTGTAGTGTTGTTTATCATCGCCACCACCGACAACATTATACACACTACACTATATCAGAGGCTTGCTCTATCGTAATATTCAGACCATTTGTCAGGCAGAGGACAAATAATTGTGCTTCACACTATTAAACTAAGAAATGGGAAAGTCATTGTAGATCGAGAGCGAGGGAGAGAGATGGATTTGATGGGGGCTGGGAATAACAGTCTGACACGAAAGAAATTAATCCTCAATATCCACTGCTCCCAATGCACCTCCACAATTGCAGGCTCAGGCTGTCTAGTCCATTCATGAATCACTGGGCCTAGGAGACGCGCAGGAGAAAACCACCAGCTCTCATAAATAAAGCAGAAACCTACTACTGTAGTGCCAATGAGTCATCCAGGTCTGTTCTCATTCAGGTTTGGAAAAGGGGAAAAGCATGACAAACCACCTCCAACACTCGTGAAAACCTGCTATGACTGTATTTACTCTTAAAACTTAACCTCCCCTGCCACCGCCGCCTCAGCAGCCCGGCAGCGGCGTTAGCCACCGGCCTCCATTATGGAAAAAAGATGCTTTGGTTATGAGAGAGAGACGCCATGAAGATTAGTAAAGAACACACCGTTTAATTTCCCTGTATTGATTCAGGGTGGTCATCTGGATTTTTATTTATTTTTTTTGGTCCGGGTGATCGAACCGAGATAGATGATACGCGGTGCAGTGGATTTCTTATCCGAACATTTATACTAGATTTCTGCCCCAACTCACCAGAGACGCTTCACATCAAAATGTCACTAAAATGCCACCGGGGAAATAGAGCTATTTTTTTCCCCTCATATGCCTCTAATGTCTGCAGGAAGAAAACACAGCTGAATTCCTGGAGTGGCTGTTCATTATCTCCGTCAAATAACACGGTTATCAAACCCCAGGCCCGTCTGGTGATCCGCGGTGCTTGAATCTCTGCGGTCCTGAATCAGTTTAACGTTAAAATATGGAAAGTGTAAGCTTTATTGTATGTGTAGCCGGAGCCCTGTATAAGCAGCAGAGGTATCTTATTGTGTAAAGCGTCTGCAATCCATAGCGGCGTGATTTAAAAACTCATATCTAACACTTACCATCGAGAAAACTCTAGATAACCACTTTCCACCTTGGTCCTCAACTGGACTTCGAACAGTCTTGTTAGATTTTCATTTATTCAAAGGTTGAAATGGAGCAACACCCTCACTCACAAGCGGATTGGGATCTATTAATCATTTCATGCTAACAATCACTCGATGCATACAGTGAGTCTCCCTGCGTTTAATTCGACGTGGCTAATTGCTTCAAGACTCTTAAGACAATCCGTCGTCAGCAGATCTCGCGCTGTAAAGATTTCGGATGGCGGGCCAATAGGACCCTCATTATTCCCGTGTTTCTCAAGACATTAAGCGCGATAAACGCATTGACTTTGCGATGCCAAACTTACTGTATCCATAAACGTTTATAATACTGCTCGGTAGGCTCGGCGACACGCCGAAAACCCTCTCGGGGTTTTCCGGCTCAGTGACTCTGGGACTTTTTTCCATGTTCGCTGGGTAAATAAGCGGCCCTCCTTTACAGAGGACAGTTTTAAAGCTAATATTAAACTGTTTCTGAAGGGATCAGGCAAACTCCCCCACAGAATTGTATGTACTTTCTCCAGTACTTTCTAGTGTTTTTTCTTACTGTTAGATATGTATTTTTCATTGCACCGTACTGTATATGCACTGCTGGGACCGGAGTCGCCAATTATAAATGCTACGGCATGTGACGTGGTGAATTATCTATGCTATGTGTCCGTCATGTAAATTAAATAAATAAACATGAGTTGTCAGCTCATGTATGGTTTTATCTCATCCAATTTAATTATTTAATTCCCCACTGACAAACTAACGTGGCTCTCCGTCACATAGACGAGATTTGTTTTTACTTTAAGATTCGTATGTGTTCGGTCCCTCTGCTTCGTCAAAAATGAAATCAATGAATGCGCCTGATAAATGTGATAGACAGACAGTCAGGAGCTGATCGGCAGCCTTTTCCCTCCTCGTTAGATTGTGGAGGGGGGGGGGGCAATAAAATATCTCCAATCAATGCGACTTCAGGGCTGATAAAACACAAACCAACCCTTAAAAATCACTTCCATATCCATTAATTATTTTCATTACGGTGCTGAGAGTGTTTTCCCTCCAAGAAAACACAACTATGAATTCATAAGCAGCTCCGCACTTGGAGCCCCCTCTGCAGAGATAAATATCAATAAATACAAAACATAATTTTCTGCCAGATATTACTGAAACTGCAGGTTATTTTTTTTCTCTCTTCTTTTTTCTTTTTTCACACGGCTAATCATACAGTTGGAATCTTGTTTGTATTATTAAATACAAAGCCTGTTGCGACACGTTCGCCCAGTAAAGGTCACAGGTTTCCCATTAACTGAGGAGTGTCTTAGGAGCCTGGTTATTGGTTTCAGCAATAACAACGTGGCTCGAGGAGCAGGATCCAATGCTCCTGCTGCCATCAGATTCCCGTAATCTTGTGAAAGCTAATTCCTTCTCAGGTAGTTCAGAAAATGTCTAGCAGATGGTGATCAGTATTGACATTTAAGGTTGTTGTTGAATGTTATGAGGGGAGCAAAAATACGGCGCGCTGGCTTTTAGGAAGCCTATCGATCCGCCGCGACTTACAACAGTATTTCGCAACGGGCTCTGCATTCTGCCTTTTTGAAAAACACAAGTCTGAGGTTTAAGGCCATGTTTTTTTTCCCTTTTGTTTTTTTTTATTTATTTTTTTAATACAAATGAAAGGTCAAACAGCTTCGTGTGATTCTGGGGCATTCAGGAGTCATAGCTGACATGCCCCCGAGTTGTTCCCTCGGTCTTGCGGGCCGGTGCTATTATTTAGAGCCATCCAAGTGTTGCCCTGTATCGGTTAGTGACAAAAGCCGGTTTGTGACTCTATAGTGAAGAAGCCCGTGAGCCTTTCCAATGCGCTGATGGACAGGGTCAAACACCATGATCTGTATTTATCAGCGGGATGCTGCTCCTGTGCTGTAAATGTGATTTTAAAGCCTCTTTATCCTCTTTTTGAGGATTTGCAGTATAGCAGACTACATGCGAGTCTCTCTCTGCACTTAAGCTACACTATCAGCAGCCCAGTAGGCAATCCATAACACACACACACACACACACACACACACACACACACACACACACACACACACACACACACACACACACACACACAACCCTCCCCTTTTGTTTTTGTTGTTTTTTGTATTTATTGAGGAGTTACACTCATTGGATACCGTTCAAAAAAAAATCGTGAAGCAATCTGCTAAGTGCCTTAAACGTTACTACTTCAAGCCAATGAAAGTATGGCGGACGAATATCAGTGCGGCATCTGTCTTCGAAGCCTCAGAAGCTCACTGGTAAATCACTTGTTCGCTCTTAAAAAAAAAAAAGCAGATTAGATAACAGGAGATAGCACGCCAGTTGACGGATAACAGCACGGTGCGGTTTGTATTGGAATGAGGTAAATATTGAGGCTTTAAATTGCAGGTCTTTTTTTCAGAATTCTTCTTACACCCCGCTTTAGTGTTTGTTAGAGCGCACGGTGGGATGAAAACAGATGGAGACTGTGGGAGCAGCATGTTTATTCATTTGATGTTGAAAACATCACAAAAAACTGACAGTTTTGTCCATCGTATTAGGGAGGGAGATACACCACGACAAAACACTTCCTTTACGGTTCGGGTTTCACAGCAGGAAGACGAGGAGATTCTGGTTCACTGATTTACAGGAAGACGGAAATCAGGATCAAATCAATATCCAGCCAAAGCGCTGTTAAAAATCAGATGGAGATCATTATGCAGGAGGCATCTAACGGTAATTACAGGGCATTTTATGCTAAAGATATACTAATGAATGTCCATTTTATTAGACCGTGACCCAATAGACCACCTGCTCTCTTCATTTGGAGAGCTATTCATCGATGTTACAGTACGAGACGCTCCCCCCTCCATCTGAAAAAACGGAACATATTTGAATTGTAAAGGTTAGATTTGAATGCTCTTGATGGCCTCGTCGGCTTTATGCTGATCGGGGGGGGGGACTCTTGTGAACCGACGCCACAGAAGCAACTCTCGGATATCTGCGCTCGCAAAATACCGGCTGATGTCAGAAGAATATGGAAAATGGCATGAAATAAAGAGTTTGTTGATCAGGGCTCGCGGTTATTATTGTTACGTCTCCGGATGCCTTCTAAAGCCTCCTCAGCGGTGTCATCTTATTGTAAGAAGATGGGCTTTTCTAACATGACATTATACAAGCTTACAAAAAAAAAAGGTAATATGTAAGTGAATCTGTTTTGGCAGCATGTTCTGTAACCACCCAGACTTCATAGGGAATAAAGAAAAGTGGGGGAGCTGGATGGGGGTGGGTGGGTAAGGGGGAGGGAGCGAGTGAGGCAGCCAGTGAGGAATCATGGGCTGTCAGAACCGTGTCTGTCTAAGCTTCAGGAATCCAGGAAGCTAATGCTGTTTGATGTATTAACCATGATGGAGGGGGCAGCGTCTGTGTGTTCATGCGCAGTCCTGTAAGGATTTTGGGCACATTGTGTCTGTGTGCGCGTGTTAGTGGGTTTGTTGGCGCGTGCGTGCATGCGCGGCGTGCGCGCTCGCTGACAAGTGGAAGAGGAAGGAGAATTGATGTTGTTTGATGTATTAATCATGCATATGTGGGATTGAGAGGCTCTGTGATGGGCTGCTCGGGCAGCGATTCTATCGTCAATCAGCGGCTCATTTGGGTCCCTTTGTGTAAATGCTTGACATTGTTTAGCGGAAAATAAGCAGTCTGCTTATAAAACATTTGTGTTCGCGTGTGTCTGAGACGGAGAGGCGGGGGAGCTGTGGGGGGGTAACCAGCGTGTTTCTGAGATTTTTTCATCTTGTTCATACATAAAGCATATTAGAAGCATTGTTTTCTGTGACCCCCCCCCCTCCACCCCTTTTTGATGTGATATTTATCAAGCTTCAGGCTTTTAGTGGCCAAAAAAAATCCGAGCAGGAAATGTGTTTTCAAACAGCAGCTCTGCTTATGAGCGAATCAATAATTCAGAGGGAAAAAGGTATGACACTGATCCATACGCTATCATGATTTATCAGCCTCACGTCCACCCTCGTGATATTTCAGAGATTCCAGCTGAAGGCAGATGAATAAGTGCATCCATTAAGAGGGCCCGTTTTAAAGCTCCACAGTTAATTAGATGTGCTTGTTTTGTGCTCGCTCAACCGTCCACATTCAGGTAGGAGCCGCCGCTCCGAAAGTTATCGAGGTGCAGAAGATTATTTGCCTTTTTTTCCCCCCAATTCACTTTGCCCACCTTAGCTATTGAAATCTTGTCCAAGAGGCACTCCTACTGTCTAAAATTTAATCCATGTTGCCTTTGGATTACAAATGTATTTCGTTTGACACTTAAATTCACTGCAGAGCTCTACTTCTGTTGCCAGGCAACTCTGTTAAGGTGCACACAAAGGATCATTATAGATTTCCTGAGTGCAACTGTTAACTTGTATTCTTTATAAAGATACTGTAGCGTTCGGTATCCAGATAAGACTCCTGTTTGTTGTGTTTTGCTGTGCTTCCAGTGGCATCTCTGCCTCTCATGCATTCCATTCGACATAAAGCTGTCAATTCTTTTTTTTTTTTTTTTTAAATAGGCCCTCCTCGCAAATTCATTCCTGCCAGTAAATTCACCCAACTCTGTGCTCTGCTTCTGTGCAGCACTTTGAAAGAAGAATCAAGTTGAGTGCCCCTTCTTATGCATCGATCAGACATATGTTACTAACAGGAGATGACAGCATGGCCCACAGTATTTAAATGGTTCATGGTGCTCGTACTCTGATGGCTGCGATATGACATGATGAGCCATAAATATGTCAGATATGACTCAAATGAGCTCTGAAAGGATATGGCAATTGAGTATTCATACTAGATATTCTGCTGTGGGGGCTCTGTCTAAAGCCCATTGTGGAGCACTCCAACAAAATTCCATCAGTAGATTAATCAAATCTGTCATCAATATCATACCATATCTGTATCAACTGTGTCTAGTGCATTCCCCCCACAGTATTACCACAGCGGCGGAGGGACTACAACAAAATGTGCTCGCATGTTTTAATGTCTCTAAATGAGAATTCCCCATGTTGTTATAGCCAAGGCTGTTTGCTTAGATGTCTTAAAAGCTCTTTTTTGGGGGGGTGATGTGCGTGGTATTTATAACTGGAACTTAATTGCGCTTTAGTGATGTGCGCTGCAAGTGTGCGTTGTACATTTCCGAGCCGACATTCCCCTGGAAGTGGCAGATCACGATGTACTGGTTTGCTCAGCAGGGCATCAATTTCTTTTGCTCTGATGGAAGTTGTAAGTCATCTTTTGTTTGAAGCCTGCAGGAAGATCATTGCTCAGTTGCAGGCTGCTGTTGCAGAAAGTATGGGGGGCGGGGGGTTGCAAAGAGGAAGAGAGGGGTAGTATCTGGGAGTGCGAAATGCAGATGGATTACATGTGCATGT
>CAEMYA010000028.1:1673223-1694205 GCA_903131615.1 Diplodus sargus
GTTTGCTCTTTGATTGAGATGCAGTCGGTGGATTACAGAAGCTCCTCTCACAAAAAAACCCGCTAACTCCTAAAGGCCTCGACACACAGAGCAGCTCACTCAAACAGAGTAATCTCTTCATCTGATGATTTTTGATATGTTGTTTTTCTGCCTCGTTTCACCACGTCGGGCTCTTCTCGATCCCCGGGTCTGCAGAAAGATCAATGTTCAGAACACATCCTGCTCCGGCTGCGAGCTGGGCGCTTGTAGCCAGAGATGAAAAAGGTCACTCTGAATCTAATTAAGCATGATTTTTTTTTCAGTTCCTTGATAAGATGGAGGAGCATGAGGGGCTCCCCATCCAGTTGCATCGAATAGGATTACTTTGAGTGCAAGAATGAGATGCAGACACACTTCCAAAAATCGTCCAGCTCTCGGAATGTATTGCCAATCGGGGACATCTCGGATGCCGGGTAACAAATCAAGACAAGCGAGACCGTGAGAGGTGCTATTTATAGCAACGCATACATGTACGTGCACGTGGGCACGCACGCAAAACGCTGAATCGCATGCCATCGTGCGCATATTAGAGGATGGCCAGGAAAAAAAAAAAGGAAAAACTTTTAAGTATGGTTGAAGGCTTTTTCATCCTTCTCCCCAATCCAATTATGTTCCAGTTCAAACAAATGAAAGTATATGCATGCTTCTCAGCCAGATGCAGCAGGAATAGAGATATTAACTCTGAAGATGGGAAGTTTGAGAGGCAATAAGGTACCCAGCAGGGAGTGGATATTGAGGATTAATTTCTCTCATGTCTGATTCTTTGCTTCCCTCATCAGCCCATCTTGCTCCCCGTCTATCTTTCCCTTCTGGCATTATTAACTCCTTCTGTGCCTGACAGAGAGACCATTTGGAAGATGCTTATTTTTCTGTATATATAAGTACCAACACACACTCACATATATATATTTAAATATATATATATATATATATTTAAATATCATGGGGGATAGATTAAGGATATACAGATAAAGCTAACTGATTATCTACAATCTGCTGTGAGTATGTACTTCTAGAAGTATCAAACCATTTAAGTGGGTACTCGACATAAACCTTGTTCAAATGAGCTTACTGGTCCTTGCTGACAGGACTACACTGACAGAGTGTATACTGGCCTACAGACAGCTATTAAGGTGTGGTGACTGTGCAACTTCTGCTGTGCGCTCCAAAAAAAAAAAAACACTAAATATTGATTGGTTTCACAGAAGTTGAGGCAACAGCTCTCATGCTAAAACAAATGGAAAAAGGTGTTGTAAACTGCTAATATCTGCTATAATCTATGTCGGACAAAGGCTGTGGATTCACATGAGAACTGAAAACTATCACAAAAAAAATGATATCTGTTTCTCCAAACAGTCCAAAAGAATGCGTTTGACCTTTTTCTCCTTCCTGTCAGCACGGTGGGAAGTCGGTCCAGCAGCTTTACTCCTTTTCACGTCACTGTTAAAGTATTGCCTCTAAATTCTGCCCGCCTTTAATTCAGTTTTGTTTAGGACCGCAGCTACTGGAGATTGAATTGGAAACTTGCCCCAGGGACGTTTATGTAGATAAAAAATATAGTTGCAATTGACCATTAGAGGGCTTTGAACCCATAGGCCAAACACACACAGCTCTTGCAATTTGCAAAGCTGCCAAAGCGTCTGCTCAGCAACATTATGGAGCATGACCAGATGTAATCTGGCAAATTCCAGACATTTATGTAAAATTTGATTTCTCTTGCTGTTGGCGTAGGAAATGAGGGACTTGAAACTTTCAAGCCTAGATGCTGGCTCAGTTAGCGGTGTCAGATCATGTGGGGTTTTGACCCAAAGGTTTATTTATTTTTACCTGCAGCAAAGCAAGAGAGGCCAGATTAGGATAAATTACATGTTGCGGTTGTGGTGAGAGTCTGCTGCTATCACAGCTAAATGAACTCAGCTCCTTTTCACTCGCGTTTAAAGCAGTGAACTCCACACAGACTGTTTTTCAACCAGAGGCACTTTACTAAAGAGGGAAGTGATGTCGCTGCTTCAGAGGTTTCAGAGTCGCGCGGTGCCACCTAAAATATCCCGCTGAGGTCAGATGGTGTCGGGTTTTTAAGTTGAAACCACGTTTCTGGAAATATTAAAATCACTGTCACCATGTTTTTCTCATGTGCGGTGATGTAGCTACGGTGGGAGAAAAATGATTCTCGTTACCGCATTTTGTCAAGATAACTACTGCTATCTCTGCAGTGTTTCCATTGGGAAGGTGGTTTGTATAGATTCATATTCACATAATAATTTATACGGCACCTTTATAAAGGGTTACAAAGTGCTAGAGTTACAGTAAATGATACAGCAAATAAGACTCAAATCTTAAGATATGAACAAGCATTAAGTGAGCTTTAAGAAAAGAGAGAAAAGAGGTTGCTGAATTTGTAGATGTACTGTTTAGAAAAGTGAAGAAGCGATGCATAACATACATAAAGGAGACAATTGGCAGTGACCTTGTACAAAGAACCATATTCTGTTCTCTCGAACAAAAATAAGCCTGTCTGTGATGAATAGTTGACAGCTCTCACCTAACCTGCACTCCTGCTAGCCCAGCGTACAAAGAATTCTCTCTGATTCACACTGTTAGATTCAAGTTCTGTTGTTGTGGTTGCTGGGAATGATTTAGACTTGAAGCCAACTACCCACACGCAAGACTGTGTTGACTAAAAGAACAAAGAAGATTCAGTTCTACATGTAATATCTACATACACATTATTGGCCTGTAATAGACCGACCCTGCCCAGAGTTAGACTCCTCAGAGTATGTCCTCTCCGGTCCACCATGTTGCTGTTGTGACTTTCAAAATAAAGGCACCAGAACTGCTCAGTTAGGTTAAGGCACTAAAGTAGCTGATTAGGTATAGGGAAACATCTCTTGTACTTTCTCAAAATGGTCACCATTGACTATTTAGCTTCTCACGGGTCTCACGCTCTGGTCACATGAGTAAAAAAGTCAATGAGCGTGTCAGTTGAAAGGCCTCCCCATCTGAACCCTAAACCAATCAAAATTTTAATCCTGTGCCCTTCCCAATTAAGTTTCACCACTGATCCTTTCTCAGACTTTCCCCAAAGCTTATCCCTCCCCTCCAAATCTCCCCAGACACCGATGAATATTACATTTGTGTTTCCTCATTCCATCGTCATAATTCATTATGTCATAAAAAAATACTAATTAAAACAAAATATATTTTGTATTATTAATCAGCTCTGACTCGCTGTGTATATTGACTTTTATATTACACCCACAGACTCAAAGAAATAACTTTTACTAATGAATCAATAGCAATTTGACTGCAGCCGACACAAAACGATCATTAAATAGAACAGTGTTAAAATATCAGTCTGTTGTAGTCTGAATGTCTGATATTTTATGTTTCTTTGTTGTCTCTGCTCTCACATATTATATTTTTACATTACAGTTTGTGTACACTCCACACACTTTAATATATCAGCTAACTGTGGCTCTGAAACAGAAAAAAAAACAAAACTTTTTGGACTTGTTGATGCAGTGTGGGGTTCTGTGGTTATGTTCATGCAGACGTGTGCCCTTGCTCAAGGATGCCAGCTAACCAGCGCAGAACACCTGCACCTGCGGTCTGTGTGGACAGAGGTGAAAATGTTCCAACATCGTGCTTCTTGGACACAACCTTCACTCCTCTGCCCCTTTTTAAAAGTAAAGATAAACATACCAGTATTTTACTGGCAATAAATACAGAAAGTACAAATTCAATTAAATCCTACTACGTGTATGTACTGTACACTGTGGGTCGGCCTGTAATAAACACACCCTGTCGAGCGTTAGACTTGTATGTCCCCTCCGGTCCACTGTGTTGCCGTCGGGGTTGGCTTAGCTTATACGTTAAAACAACACAGTCTTGCTTTGTGGTGAAGTTAGTAATGACAAACATTCAGTATCTGGATACACTTTCAAAATAAAGGCACCAACTATTGGGTTAGGTTTAGGAAAACATCATGTGCTTTCTCAACACGGTCACCATCGACTATCTGCTTCTCACAGGTCTCGAACTCTGGTCACATGAGTTAAAGTCTTACCACCGACCTCGACCTCCTCCCATCGCTGACTCTCGGGCTGTTTTCTACTGTGCTTCTTGGTGAGGTCACATCCTGGTGGATCAGCGGGTCAATTACACGCTTAGACTGCTGTAAGAACATGTTGGCCTCAGAGGAAGTGTTAAAGCTGCTGTAAGCATTGTCGTCGATTTGGATAACTTCCTGTCCGTTTTGCAGTAAGCGGTCCCCTGCCTGCTCGCTATGTCATCACATGAAGGTGCAGAGGTAATTGCCAGACATAGCAGCAAACAGGAGGATCCTGATCTCCACAAGTTCATGAGCAGACAGGACCGCCTCTTTGTGGTGCCGTATCCTGATTGGATAAAGCGGGCAGGGATACCAGAAAATAGTATTTTGTTTTTCACTGCATGAGCAGATGGAGGAGAGACATGTGTTATCGTCAAATACCCTCTATAACAGTAATGGCTGTTGGAATACAAAGATATTTAACACTTATTTTAATAATAATAATAATAATAATAATAATAATCAAAAATGTAGGTTTTTGCAGCTGTAGTTTGTTGGTCAAAGGAGCAGCTCAAAGAAACCAAAGTCTTGTAGAGATTACATGAGGAAAGTCTAAATCTGAATGATTTAACATTACATGAACCCCTTTACATCAGGGAGATCAAACAACAGGCTCCACTCATGTAGTATTTTATACAGTATGTTGGGGAAAAAAAGACACATAGCAAAGGCTAACTGTGTAAATATAAAGTCGAGGTCATAATCCCACAACTTCTCAATCAGATTAGAGTGGAAACAATAACTCCCAATGAAATCTCAAACAGCTGTTTAAAACCCTGACAGAGAATGGATGAACATGGTAAAAATATCAGTGTTCGTGTTTAAAACCCACTATTGATACGATAAAACTTTTGTAGTGCATTATTAAAGCTCTGTTACATGCTCGGGTCAAGAGGTCTCACTCTTAAGAGTAGAAAAACAGAAAAAAAAAAACAACCTTTAGTTGTAGCAGACCAGCCCAAAGAGGAAGCATCAATAGAGCTGCTCCTCTGTCATATTAATCGCATTTCGTTGGTGGTGTTTCACCCTCCTGCTGTTATTTATCTTGACATCTTCATAACATCACTCTTCTTTGATAAAATCTTTTCTAACCTCACATCTTTTCTACCGAACAGCTGTAGCAAGCTGTCCTCTCTCCTCTCTCTCTCTCTCTCAGTTCTCCTTCTTCCCTTTTGTGTTGTGGCAGAGAATAGCTTTTTGCAGTTCCCTCTCCATCGCAACTCTGTGTACTGTACTCGGACTCTTTTCTTCGTTTGCTCTATACCGTGTCCTCCACTGCTCCCGCTCTTACTTTTTGTTTCTCTGTTCAGATCATTGATTCCTTTCTATAGTGTCTGTCTAGTAGAACACCACTCGCAAGCGTGAGTCTAAAAATCGTGCTTTAGGATTTCTTTTGGCCCTAGAAAGCTGCGCCCACTGAGCGCATATTAGCATATTTAGTCCCCGCAGTTTAAGACAATGAGTGTGTCAGTTGAAAGGCCTCCCCATCTAAACCCTAAACCAATCAAAATTTTAATCCTGTGCCCTTCCCAATTAAGTTTCACCACTGATCCTTTCTCAGACTTTCCCCAAAGCTTATCCCTCCCCTCCAAATCTCCCCAGACACCGATGAATATTACATTTGTGTTTCCTCATTCCATCGTCGTAATTCATTATGTCATAAAAAATACTAATTAGAACAAAATATATTTTGTACTATTAATCAGCTCTGACTCCCTGTGTATATTGTCTTTTGTATTACACCCACATATACTCAAAGAAATGACTATTACTAATGAATCAATAGCTATTTGACTGAAGCGAACACAAAAAAATCGTGTTGTACAGTCTGAATGTCTGACAGTTTATCAGTTCCTTGTCTCTGCTCGTGACCCATATTATATAATATTTCTACGTTACATTTTTTATTTTGTTTTGTTGGTGTACAGTCCACACACTTCACTATATCAGATAAGCCAAAACACTTTCTGGACTTTGTTTATGCAGTGTAGGGTTCTGTGGGTATGTTCATACAGACGTGTGCCCTTGCTCAAGGATGCCATCTAACAGTGCTGAACACCTGCACCTGTGGCCTGTGTGGACAGAGGTGAAAATGTTCCAGCATCTTGCTTCATAGACTAGACCCTAAAAGTAAAGACATCATATTAAAACATCTTGTTCTTATCCTACTAGTATTTTCCAAGCACTGAATGGATTGGGGTCGAAAGTACAAATCAAATTAATTCAACATATATTTACGTGTATATACTGTACGCTATTGGTCGGCCGACCCCCTATTCAGCATTTTGCTGATGTTCTTAATCATTGTTTATTTTTTTTTAAACCCAAATGACATTTTGCTTTTGTTTTACTTTTGCTCTGATGCAGCATTCAATCTGCGAAGTAATTAGTAACTAAAATTACCAAACCCGAATGGCATTTTGGATTCAGTGCACGCGTGCCTCCACAAAGGCCCAGCAGTCCCCTTTCATCTAATATCAATCAAATTATAACATATTTGAATAATAAGTGGACCAGCATTGGATTGCACTCATCAGATATGTATGCCTGTTTTTTTGTTTTTTTCTCAAGATCCATACAACATTCCCTTCAGCGAATTTAGCGAAAAGCTTTGAATCTCACAATGTTGAAGACAGTAGAAAAAGTCCTGGATCCGTCTCTTAACTAACTTTTGATGCACACCAAAATATAACGGGGTGTATTCTTGGCCGAGAACCATCGTCCATCTAAGTTTTGTGGAAATCAGTTCTGTAGTCTTTGTGTAATCCTGGCGACAAACCAACCAACCAATGCAGACAAAAACATAACCTTGGTGGAGCTAATACATGTAAGGGAGTAAAAAGTGCAATATTTATAGCAGAGAAAGCATTAAGCAGCGGAAAAAGGAAATACCAAAGTTAAGTACAAGTACCTCAAAACTGTGCTGTACATGAGTGAAAATACTGAGTGACATTTTAGAATAAATCATGTCATACCATTCCCCAGCATTACCCAAATGGATGCCCACTTTTGTTCAAGCACTTCTGTTTTGCATCTAGAGGCGCCGTGCACAGAGAGGAAGATGACTGTTAGGAACCCAGATTTGTTTTTTGACATTGCACGTTAGGAGCATTTTACGCTCTCATCGCCACCAAATGAGTCAAATTTAGTTCAAATCAAGTCGGAGAAGGTGGGAGGTTTTATGTGTGGCGTCTGCGCCAGCGGGACAGGATCATTGTTGGATGATGCCCCGCAGCTGACAGCAGCGAACCGACCAGAATCAGTTTCATACACTGACTTGAAATGTGTTTCTATAGAGAGAGGTGTTCTTGTAATGGGGAAGGAAAAAAAAAAAAAAAAAAANNNNGAAAAAAAAAAAAAAAAAAAGAGACACCCATAGCTCATCGTGGGACAGAGGGGCTGACGGAGAAGCTTTTTGTCGAAGGGTGATGCATTCACACCAGCACTCCCACATCCTGTCATATGGAATGGCGTGTGCAGTCCGATTTGTCATTAGACGTGGCAGCTATATTCACACATGGTGGGTCCTGCTGCAGTAATACTTGGTTTAACTGTGACAACATTATGGTATTTCAAGGCCAGTGCTCCCATTGAAATGAAATTCTCTGTGTAGGAAAAAAAAAAAAAAAGAAAAGAAAAGAGAAAGAAACTCAAGAATAGGCGGCGGCACAGACAGTGAAGAATGCGAATTCAGTCTTGCCTATCAAGGCCATTAAGGTCTATGTGATTGTTTTTTAATGCATTCACTCCAGCTCCTTTTTTTTTCTCTCTTCCTCCTCCATTTACAGTAACGTGAACAAAGGGACTTCTGGTCTTTATCCACCCCTCAGCCCCCACCCCTCCCCTTGTCTGATCACTTCATCCTCCACCCAAACCCATGCTGACTCCTCTGCACTCTTTCCCCCTCCCCGCCTCCCGCTTATGTTCCTCCCTCCCCCTCTCCAGCGTGTCCCCTAGTTTTCTGGTAGCTGTGTCTCTTTGATAATCCAAGACTCTTTGAAGACTCCAATTCCACGCTGCTTGCCTTGGAGCTATTGCACCTACAAAAACAACTGTGTGTGTGGGTGTGTGTGTGTGTGTCTGTGGAGAAAGAGAGAGAGAGAAAGACAGAAGAGAGCAGAAGATGAGATGAGAATGGAGGACATAATGGTGGAATGGAAAATAAAAAACAGTTCCATACGCATTTCCTTTTCTCGCAAGCCGCTCCAGTCAGTATGGTTTTTATGCTTGCTGCATACACTGAGAAGTGCACTTCTTCATTGTCATATTTGTTGGTGCAGCTCATTTTTTCTTGCGCCTTCAGAGGCAGCAGCTCATTGATTCCTGCGTGCACGCCCCCCCGCAAAAAAAAATAAAAAAAATGCCAGAGCCGGGATGTACCCACAAACACTGTGACTAAATGGAAATTCTTGGTCCCACGTTTCGGGAAGAGAAGCTATCAGAGAGTTTGTACATGCACGTTCCGTTGCTAGGATAACAGACGACGCACACGCTGCAGCTTTTTCGTAGATACTTGCCTACCAGTTTTGAACACCACTTCACAAAAATTAGCAGTTTGTCCTCTCAGATCTCAACAAAACATGATTTCCTCCGCTTCTGTCAGATGCTGCAGAGAGGCAATTAGAGGAAATTAGTTGGCTGTACTTAAAATGCCACACTGATCAAAATTAATCATCGCTTAAAAAAATAGTTCCTCCATCCACTTCCCCTCCACTTTGTGCTGCTGTCTCCTCTTACCTCTCAGTGAGTCTGGCTGCTCTCCGTGACTCTCCCCCTCTCTGTCTCTCTCTCTTCCTCCATTGTTTCAGTCTCAATCTTTGGTCCCCTCTCCTTCCATCTTAGTCTCCAGCCCTCCCCCTTTTTGTCTCTGTCGTTCTGCCTCTCTTTGGCAGAGGAGCTTGCCATTGGGATTTAGAAGAAATTGAATTGAATTATGAAGGAATTTCTCTGCAGCACGATTGGCATCATTTCCTCCACACAACAGAACATCATTCTCATATCTCTCAGTGTGGGGGGAATGAAAATAGGCCGTGCACCATTCTTTTTCTCTCATCCTTTTTAAATTGAATTTTTCATATCACAGGGGCACTGAGACATCAGCCGTTTCCTTTAACATGGGCAGAAAACCCATTTCATAATATCTGAGAGACACATAACTGTGATTCAATAGGAAAGGAGTCTGGCTTCCAGCGCCGGTTCACATACAACACAGTTCGACTCAGGATTGATAAACAGGGCCCCGTACAGTAGGTTTCCCGCAGCTTTAGAAGTCAAGGGTTTTCCAGTTGAGTATGCTATGACTGTTTGGCTTCGCAGGCAGTTAAAAGCACTCCATTGCAAACTAAATTAAGTGCATAACCTCACAGGTTCCCTCCCCTCCTCTATGCGGAAAAACATGCATTCTTTCCCTTCGGAGGCCTCGCATTTGACCCGTTTGCTTTTAGTACAATAAAAGGATACTGCGCCATAACTGTCTTTTGCAGAAGCCGTATTTTCCACGAGCAAATTGCACCCAAGTCGCCGCACAACGAAGCAACGGTTATGTTTAGTAGGTTATTATCCCCCATTCATGTGTCATCTTCAAAATGATGCAACTCAGGCTCCCGTTAGTCTTTCCCTCCTCCTGCTGAAATTCTGATTATTCTCCGCTGGCCACAGTGACTCATCTTAAACAATACCTCTGTGTCAAAAAAGAAAATTAGATTAAAAGAACAGTAAGCAACAAACTAACTGTAACTGCCCGTGAATATGTCCTCCCACGCACCTGTCTAGAAAACTCAAGGTGTGTGTGAGCCTGCTGTAACAAACACATTCTCACCCATTGGGCCATGGGAAGCAAACAAGATATTCTATTTAAACACAATGTTACCTGCTTGCTTGCTTGATTGTTTCAGCTTATGGAAAAACAATTATTTTGCCTCCACAGTAATAAAAGAATGTAGCGAGGCAGAAATTAAAATCTAATCTAGTGTATGTTTGTAATGTATTTGTCATTGGAAGAAAATAGATCACTGGATTGATTAAAAAGGATTATGGTTCTGATTAATTCATTTCAATTTGTGTACTTTGATCCAGATACATTTCCCTGCATGTAGTCGAAAGCGGCGTAAATTGAGATCGCAATCTGCGTGGCACAAATGAAGTATCAGCCACTTTAGTTAAAAATTCAGAGGTTAACACCGGAAAAGATTACACGCGTCGTCAAGCTTTAAATCTCAGGTTGGATATTAAAAGATGTACTATTATTAAAATCCATATTACATGGGGTGGGGGGGGACCACCAGAGTGCTATTCTGCTCTGATAATAATTCCATTGTTATATATATTGAATGTACTTCATGATGATGTTAATATTCTGCTGTCACCACACTATATGGATTGTATCTAGCCGCACCATATGTGCAGACAGAAAAGCTGTCACTCGCTGTGAAAAAAAAAAGAATGCCAGGGAATTAATTCTACAAGGTAGTTAAAGCACAGAAAACAAAGTCGCCAGCTTGATCGCCAAATGTTCAGTCAAAACTCAAACGCAAACTTGGAAGCGTGGGAGAGAGAGA
Source organism: Diplodus sargus (assembly GCA_903131615.1). Taxonomy (NCBI): domain Eukaryota; kingdom Metazoa; phylum Chordata; class Actinopteri; order Spariformes; family Sparidae; genus Diplodus; species Diplodus sargus. Next base: position 1,683,931 of record CAEMYA010000028.1, read on the forward strand.
GAGAGAGAGAGAGAGAGAGAGAGAGAGAGAGAGTCAAAACACTGAATCTAACTCACCTGCGACTCTGCTGGAAGTCTGCTCGGCAAAAGTGGCAGAGACGAGCTCTCCCATCTGCATAAGTACCAGCGGCCCGATGCACTGGCAATCAGTGAGGCTTGGCTGGATGACAGGGCACCTGACGGCAGAGTGGTGTCAGGTAGCTCCAGGGCATTCAAAATGGACTGGGAACTGGAACAACGGCAGTGGGGTCTGCTGTCCCATCAGGGATCAGTGGTGCAAATCAGCAATGGCACTAGAGATGCTGCACAGTCACCAAATGCTCTCCTTGTTGCTTAGGCACAGCCATTTGCCCCAGGAATCCCTTTATATCGCTTCGTTCAAGCTGCAGGCTGATGCATTATTTTTTTTTCTTTTGCTTCCAATCCAATCTTTAGGGCAGACTGTCCAGGCTGTTATTTGCAAGTGATTAGATAAAACCATCAACGATATCCCATCTGCGTCAGTTGCTGTGGAAACAACATAGGCGGTGGTACATATACGCAAACTGTCAGTGCATTCATCCCGATACAGACACCAAAACGGCAAAGGCTGCAAGCCGGGTGAATAATGGAGATGTATTCTCTCACTTTTCACACCGTAGCAATATCTTGTCTCAGTGCAGAAGTCCTCCATCACACCAGACAACATTAGTGACAGAGGTGGCTGATGTATGTTGTTTTTTTTCGCAGCAGTCGCAGTGAGATAACGGAGGCTAACAGCTCCCTGGACGTGACGTCACCGTTATGTGTCAATTTGCAGCTGATGCAAAGGGCAGTTTGGAAAAGCCAACGTTCAAATCAGACATCAAACCACCCAAGAGTGCGGATTAAATCTGTTTTTGATTAATGAAATATATATATTCTATCTCAGTGTGCCAAAAAATCTGATGTTGGCTGCCAGTCTCAGCATAACCTAAAATGCACTCTTTGGATCAGACCGGCAGTTTTTACTCTTTCTCTAACCCCTCAAACTCTTGATTTTACTCACACTGGTCATCACTTAGCGTTATCTGCTGCAGACTACTTCACCTCTCAACACGTTTTGAATATAGTTTTGACATATTATGTTGCAGTCTCCCATTGTTTTACCACCATGTTGTGTAGTCATCCTCAGATGAACCTAAGGAAATTCATCAATAACTGATGTGCGGTCTTTATAACTCACTCCACTAGACACATGAGTACCGATATTTTATGCCGCCTCGTACAAAATCAATCGGTGGATCAAAGGGATTGAAAGTGTAGTGCTTTTTAAATCAAATGTCTTTTCTTATAGATGTTATTCATTACGTCAATAGTTCTTAATTAACTATGAGTACACTCAACTCACATAACCTCAAGTACAAGCACATCAAAAGGCTTTTAGTGTACCTTTTAACTTGTATCGTGCCCACAAGTGCCTTAAGAATGTTTGTTTTCTGTGACAAGGCCTTTTAGCGTGACATCCCCTCATCTAAAACCTCCTGGAGAGCTCCCTCTCCGCTTGACACAGAAAATATTTTGCCGATAAACCGCAGCATTGTCCGCACAGGATTAGGGTCGGAAACATCCATCAAAGTCAACCCATTCATGTCTCTTTGTACAGCTCCCCAAAACTTTGAGTGAAAGTAAAAAGTGAAAATATTTGGCAAAAGAAAAAGCGCGCTGGCCGTGAGACAGATTTTTTAGTCTCTGCGAAGGAAACAAATCTTTTGTTGGTTCTTCCTTTTTAAAACCGCAGTTCTAAGCAGTGAACAAACTTCCATCAAGGTGACGGTTTTGCAAAAACACCTCTCATGTGAGTTTGATTCATAACAAGTGGCCGATTTGTCCATTCAGGCTCGACTAGCTCAGGTGCTGACTTGTGCTGCCACTATTATGTACCTGTGAGGCTGCGAGACGGGGCATGAAGGCACCTGTACACCTACGATGTCACTCGGTGTGGGTGTACAGTGTGCTGTTTTTTTATTTCAGATGCATTACGTTCGAGGCGGTAAAGCAAATCAATCTCAGCTGTAAGGTGGTGCGATAGTCAGGGTGTAGGTAAGTATGAAATTTATGGTATTGAAGTGCTTGAGGCAGGCAGCAGCAGCTATTGTGCTTTTTTCATATATTTCTATTAACTAAATATAGCAGTAGAATGCTGGTTTGCCATATTATAAAAAGGGAAATCACGTTTGCATGTATATAATAGTAGAAAAGAAACAAATTACCATCTTCTCTTTCCAAATCTTTTGGTACATTCAGCTGTAACCACGGGTGGCTTGAAATTATTCTGACGCAGTAGGTTGTATATAATATTTCTGGCAGGGGAAAAAAAAGGGGGGGGGGCTATGGGAGCTCTAGGTAGGCAGCGGATGATTGGTTTTTATGACTTTGTTAAAATGTGTCCTGGTCTCCTTGTAAAGACAGAATCCCCGCTGTTTCCTTCCATCTGCGTTGAGATCGTAATATTAGGCGTATAAATGAGGCCATTTTAGCCCAATCTAAATGGGGTTATGAATTCACATGTCATCATAAATGTCCCCTCTCTTTTCATTCTCGGCCCCATAGCTTCTTACTCCTACCACAATGCCCAAACAATCCCGCTCTCCCTGCCTCCAGTCTCCCAGAATCTAATCCTTCTGCCTGTCCCCTCCAGCCAAAGCGCCGTCCGTGTCTGCCTGACCAACTCCCCACTCCTGCTCAGCCTCCCCTTCCATCCCTTTCCGTCTTGCCGCATCCCCACAGCCCCCAAGGCCTGGCAAAGGATTTGTGCTCTGACTAAAAAGGAGAATCTATTTCCCATCTCTGCAGCCCTAGCTAGTTATCATACCCAGGAAACATGCTGACTCTCCGGAGTGATGCCTTGAGGAGAAGTTTAAGCAAGAATCCATATTTAAACAACTAAACGCCCCCCCCTCGCATTTAAACAGTCGCGGAGCCTCGACGACCCTCCGATCATATTTCACGAATGCACCTTTGAAATAGATCATTTATCTAGTTCAATACAGCGCTGAAAATGTCACAGAAACGATAGTAGAATAAGTCACCATTAAACTGGTGCGCTGGAGTGGTTCCCCTACTGAGACGTTCTGTTCAGCGCAGTCCATTTTTAACACTTTGTACCGTGCAGAACTATTCAAGAAATTCAAAATTTGTGTGGGTAATGATAAACAGCGCCTCCTCACTTTTACAAAACGCAGCTTGCGAGCACATTTTTACACTAGCGCAAAGATGCACCCAATCAAAGAGCATGTTTAATAGAAAGAAAAACAAACACCATATTTTTTTTATCCCCTCAAAACCTCTTGTTGCCCTCTTGTTCTCGTTTGTGCACTGAGCATGCAAATCACACACGGAAAGACACAAAACAAGCTGTTTGGTTTCAAAGTTGCCATTATTTTTTAGCTTAAATTCCATCAAATGTTGCAGCTGACTGAAAAACCCAAAGCTTCTTTTCCTACTGTATATCATGTATGATTTATTGATGCCGGAGCGCTGCTGGGAGAGAAAAGCAAAAAAGTAATCATTATTTAGATGAAAGACCAGGAGATGCATCAGTGCAGAAAGTAAACTGGTTGAGATGATGGGGAGGTGAACAGGTTTCCGGAAAGCCTGCTAACAGTATTAACAACGCATTGTTGATGGCACTTACCTGAGCTCTGAAAGCATTTTCTCAATATCTGGTGTGTGCGTGTGTGTGACCTAAAAAGGACTGATGGTTTTGAATGATTTCTGGCATGGATTTGTTTGCCAGAGAAAAAAAAAAAAAAGTGGTGGAACGGTAGAAAGCACAGGACCGTGGTATTGATCCGGGCTGACTCGTGCAGCGGAGGCAGAGCCCGTTCTGCTGTATCAGTGCTTTCCTGATTTTTTTTTTTTTACGAGACGTGCTCATGTGAAGAGTGGAAGAGGGAAGGGAGGGAAGGGAGGGGAAGAGTGCGATTGCATGTGCACTACAAGGAGTCATCTTTCTGTTGTGGATCGGCGGTAAGTAGCCATTAGTAAACTGATCTTTGGGAGAGGAAATTTAATGGTCTCCTAACTGTATTTACAAGCCATTCAATTTGATAAAGGGTGTGATCGTGACTGATTTATTGTACGCTGCCCCGCTCCACTTCAGGCGATCAAATTTAAGATTTCATCAGCATTTTCATTCATTCATTTACTCCTTCATTCCTTCACCAAATCTCATTGGTATATGAGAGTGAACAGAGATCTTATATTACATTTTGATGCTGGCAAAACAGCGACTGTCACAAACCATACTTCCAAAGCTGTTTTTATTCCTTTTTCGTTGGCCTTATTTAGATCTTCACGGGACCCCTCTTCAGTTAAATGGCAGAAAATACTGTCTCGCTTTCCACTCGGTTGAACATCAAAAGCTGTGGGAAAAAAAGGGGGAAAACATTAAAATATGGAGATAGGAAGTAGCTCACTGGGGCTACTGATTAGTGTACCAATCATTGTCATCAGAATTAATTTGGCAGTGGCAGATTTAGAAAAATGAAACTTTTCTCTGTCTCATAATGACAGTTTTCCACCGCCTCAATCTCCGTGACACACCATGACGCTTGTTTGTGGCATTTCACTTCCGCGTCCATGCTAAAATGTAAAGGCATTGTCACCATACATGGGAATCTTTGTCTGTATCTCCATACACAGTCTACATCTATGCTAGCGACTGTTCTGAGCAGAACTGTGAACATGACTGACAATAATACACACGGCGCTCGCATTGTTGGTTTTCTTTTTTCCGTACGTACTCGACGCCACCTCCATCTGGAGCTCTCGATAAGATGGAGGAATTCTTCACATTCTGTATCCTGGATCTGTACCTGCTAGTTCATTATCTTAGATGATTTGTTTGACATACCGCACATCATCAGAATGCGGGGATTCTTTCCATAAAAACACACAGCATTTTAGACACATTCATCTGAACACATGCAGTAGAACCTGTCGTTTATTATGCACTGCATACACATATATCTTAACCATTCTTTACATATGCAGAATATTTAAACACAAGCCCCATATTTAGACATTTAAAGTTTGGAGTTCTGTATGGAACGTTTTAATAGTGTTGGTGTTTTTCATCTTCTGCTGCTCTGCTCTTATTATTTAAGTCCATATCCTCACTCTGTTCATATATTCCACCTTATATAATCTTCGGAATAATAATACTGCACAAGGCTATTTAATATTTAAGGCTATTTTAATATTTAATACTATTTTCTGACTTTTGAAGTGTGAACTTTATAAGGCAGGTCTTAAATGGTGCGAGCTGCGGCTGTTGCCGTACAAACCTGCCCACCGTCTCCATGGCACTGTCGAATGGGAGGAAAAAGTGCAGCTGAAAAACACCGGTGTCCAAGATGTTCATGTTGTTGTCGCTCTGTTTTTCTAGCACCCCCATCGGCGAGTGACCTTCTCCACGGCCAACCCTGTGCAGGACCTGCAGGATGCCTCCCAGCACAGCTACTATGACAGCGGTTTGGAGGAATCAGAGACTCCCAGCAGCAAATCGTCGTCTGGTCCTCGCATCGGACCCCTGACCCTGCCCGAGGACCACTACGAGAGGACCACTCCAGATGGCAGCATCGGAGAGACCGAGCACCCTGAAAATGGTACGGTGACAATCCACCTCTGATCTGTTGTGTTTCCCCATGAATATGTATTTGAATGTAAATGGCTCCTAATAGGCTCGGTTTGTGTGTGTGTGTGTGTGCTGCTGTTGTCAACAAAGACACTTGTGGGAGATTTGTTTGTGCTCTGTGGCCATTTTGGAGTGGAAATGTTGTGGCACCCGTGACGTTGACTGGCTGTGTTTGTCGATGACCGTGTGAGATGTTATTGGTTTTTAAGCAGATCTTCGCTTGTGTGTGCGTGCGCGCGTGTGTGTGTGTGGCATCAGCACTGGAGCTAGCAGTGTCTCCATCCTCCTCATCAGCAGGTCCTCTGTCAGACATCCTTAATGACCCCCTCTCACAAGTGTGCTAATTAAAAAACCCAACTAATGGAGCATTTGCCCTCTAAATAAATCTGAACCATGACATCTGTGCACACATCGCCGTGTTTACTCGAAGCATTTCCCCGCCGTTAGCTGGACCCCGAGTCGGACTGCAGCTTAGGTGTGCAAGAGCCATAATTTCTCAGCACAGTAATCAATCCGGAGTCTGAGCGCTGATGGTCTCAGCACCGGTCCATATTAAAAAATAAAAAGGGAAAAAAAGTCTTAGCCAAAGCTGTGACTGCTGTTCTGTGAACTGTGTATCATAATAACAATTTTGCAGCCCTAAGCCGCAAAACATAATCCATTACCTGCCTTATAAGACACTATGATAAGTGATTCTCATGGTGCATTTCCAGTCATTATAGTGTTTTGCATTGCACTGCCCTTCAGATCAGACACTGTTACGCAGTGATAGTTCGCCCTTCTCCTCGTATTTGTACATCATTAGTTTGCCGTGTTACTGCACCTCAAAAGCATGTGCGGTTCTGCTTATGGATTTTTTTTTAAGGGTGTAAGTGTGCAAAATGGGGCGCGTGTCGGCGGGCGCTTGATGGAGTTGCTGATCAGCATTGACAGTTACTTTGTCACACTGTCAGAGAAAATGACACCTTATTGTCGATAGGACTGTAAGCCTTGTGTGTGTGGAGAGAAAATCTGGCTTTTTAAAGTGAAAGGGTAAAAAAAAAACTATTTCAGTCTCACGCACTCCCTTTTCTGAAAAAAAAACAAACTAAACACAGCAGGATCAAAGGCTAAAATGTGTCACCGTCACGCTAAAACTGCACATGACAAACTTCTATTATTAGTATAGCATCCGGGCGTTGTGATGCATTGCCTCTTTGCACGACAGTTGTGCTGGATCTCATTAGCTCGCTCGTTCATCTCTTTTGCAAATGTTTATTGTTTATTTTGGTTTACGTCAGTCAGTGACACCATAATGCAAGGATAGGAGGAGGTGGCGGGTGTGCGGGAGAGGATAAGTCCTGAAAATACTCTGCTTCCCTCTGGTTCTATAGAGGTCAGAGATTGCTTAATATCTAATTTAATAGCTGGATTCAGCCACCTCAGGTGGGCTTTAGAGCCCAGGAGCCGACAGTTAACTATTTTCGTTTAATCTCTGCACTTATGATGTCTAATATATGCATTTTCCTCCTCTTTTTTTCCATTGTTGTGGCTCTTTATTGTGTTTTTTCCCATCTGCAGAAAACAGGTTTTGTCAGACAGGGCGCTCTTTGTTGTCAGCGGCAGGAGAGCAAGATTGTGAGTGGAGATGGAGCAGTTAAAGAATGAAAAGATGGCATAAGATGGGGGGGAGATGTTAGATTGTGACAGGGAGCGAGGACTAAGAGTCTCTGACAGGGAAGCGAAGCCCATAGGATGAGCGCATAGGACAGGGAGATGTGAAGATGAACCGCTAACCGAGGATAGACCTAATTAAAATGTGATTCCCCCTTCAGGGAGATAACAAAGAGCCCACATAAAATGAAAGATTAGACAGAAAAATCAAAACGAGACAGAGGAGTTCCCCCCCGGCTCCACCTGAACGGTGACGTGAAGTTCTTTTTTTAAGCGTCTGAGTGACAGAGTGACAGGTTGTACTGGTGCGGAGCTTTATTCGTTGCAGTAGAGATGAGTGACAGGCTAAAAATTGGGAGGTGAGCATGATGTGTCACTCCATTTAAGTTGGATAAAACACAATATACGAACCCCAGACTGTCGAGCCTCTGCATCACTGGGCCCCTGGAAATATCGACATGGATGTGTGTTTTGTTATAGGGGTTGAACTCTGACAGTGGCGAATCTACATTTGGGGAGCGTGTCGGCGGGCTGTGGTTGAGAGTGATGTAGTACACGATTCCATTTTAGATCCACTTTTGGCTCTCGGGTGAACTTTTTGGAGCTGGAACCCGATGGTCCATTACGGCGCTGTTGCATCCCTGTCCATGCAACAAGTCCATTCAAGACGTGCTACATTTAAGGATAGTAATGCCAGAGATTGGTTATTAGCAAATAATAGATGATTAGTTATTAATTGATTTATATCAGTTTGCTACATTTTACTTTGGCAGACGCAAGTAATCTGACCTCGGTTTATTGGAGTGGGTGGCGGAGAGGAAAAGAGTACGCGGTCTGTAATGGTCTCTCTGCCTCGCTTAAGCGGACATCAACATATTCCCCTATGGCGGCAGTGCTTTGGAATTAAGAGTAGATTCAAACTACGGTAATAAAATCTTCTGATATTTGTCATGTGTGCGGCCCTGATCTGCAGCAATTAATTTTCTGGAGTTCCTCTTTCCGTATGCCTGAGCAGCTGCTCCCTCCTCCCACCTCTGATTCTTGTCTTCGGGCTGTGTTAGAGTGCACTCCATTTCAGTTCCCCCATGTGTATTTTCCACTCTTGTGTTCACGCGCGTAGCGAGCACATTGCTCAACTGTTGGTTAATCATCAGAGATGGTTATCCGTCGGATGCATGCCTCTCTCTCTCTCCCTTTCCCACTCTCTGTATATCTGTTTGCACCTGCATGCATGCATATTTGTTTGCATTGAAGGGTGTTGCATCACCTCCCCCCAAACCTCTAAATCATTTTGATTACAGTGCCATTTTATTTTAATAGACTCTCATCATAATCACTGAGCTCTTTAATTCTCTTTAAGTTGATTGCTTCAGACGGCATGAAAACTGCTTATCTCGTACGTCTGGTTGCCGTCAAGACGAGCGATTCGTCCCGCGCGGCGAAAATCAGAGGAAGTTGGTAGAGCTCATCTCCGTCTGTCCCATCTGTCCATCGACAGCATCTCGAGCTCTGCTGATTGGATTTTGATTAGCGGTCGAATCAAAAGTGATTTACAGTGTTTATTTCTGATTGGTTCACAGGCCTCATTTTTTGGGGGGGATCGTGATTTACATTTTGAGCATTTCAAGTCCAATGAAAGTACACAAGTATCAAATTGTGTCGAACAAGATGACATCAGGCCACTGTAATTATATAGATCTGATTTTGTTTGTATTCTTTCTAGTCCTTCATTCAATATCAATATATAGATATAGATATTGATATTGAGACAACACTGTAGGGACGGTTATTGGTACTTTCACAAAAATATTACAACAATGCAATTTATGATCAATAGTCAACAGCAATGTGGATATAATGACCAAACGCAAGTTTTAGAACAAGTCAGGTAAGTTTATAAAATGACATCACTGTTATGCATCCTGCAAAAGTCAAATATAACAATATCCAAAATATGAGATAATATAAAAGTCTCATATCACAAATCCGACATCATATTGATTGATTGGTCAACCCTAATTAGTTTCTTTAGTTTTACTTAATAACAGTTCAAATCAGGTTTCCAATCTCCATCATCCCAAACACATGGAGCGTGTTGTTAGCCCCGGCACCCGCCTGGAATCACACAACACTTAAAACTGTTAAACTTTCCGTTGCCTAAGATCCCCACTCATGACTCATCCAGGACCTTTGAGAGGCCCCTTCCCTCCTTTTGGACACAAGTTTGACTGGCAATTCTTTCATGTCCGGTCCAACCTGGACAATAATCACTCTTCTGCGGATCGGTGGTTAGGCGTCTTGGCTGCGATATCAGGGCTTGCACTGCTAGGACACAGGTGGATTGAAGACGGGTACCACACACACACACACACACACACAAACTCAATTGACCACAGATGGAGGAATTTTGATGTGGCCGGCTGCCCAGTGTGAGGTCTCCCCGTGTCTTCCTCCGTGCGGACTCGTTGCCATATGGGCCATTGAGAAGGGTGAGATAAAATGGAATAAATGGCATTTGCATGATAATAAGGTTCTTTAGTGATGCCGTCTGATTTTCCTGCCTTAGATCACCCAGATGATGTGCATAGGGTGATATATATACATATATATTTTTATTTATTTATTTATTTATATTTTTTCTTCCTGAACTTCTGTCAGGGATTTTCCTGCTTCCTATGCACGCCATATCAGTATCAGACAGGGTGCCCCCCGCTTTAGCCAGAGATTTGGAGGGAAGACATGGTGCAAACAGAGAAGCAGGACATCAGCTTAATGGGGCTTGTTTGTCCTATGAGTGCCAGCTTGGGCCCCTGTCCGAGTGCCAGTATAGCATGCTGATGTAGGGGTGTGGGTTTCCTCAGACAGATGTCATTGTGCCTTGCCTGAGTCCCTGCCTGTTAGTACTGTTGAGTGCTGTGGAGACCATGCCAGCCTGTACCAGCATCGTGGCCTAAGCCAGCCGCT
>CAEMYA010000028.1:1694349-1722416 GCA_903131615.1 Diplodus sargus
CCCCCCACCCCCCCAATGGTTTGTCATTTTACTTCGTAGCAAATAGGTCACTGGATGGGCCTAACTGGAGCAGAATTAAACTCTCTAACCTGGATTAGGCTTTGACACCATGGACAATTGTTAACTATAACCCCTTTTTTACAAATGACTTCATGGGACGATGCAGCTGAATCAAAAATGGAACTGATGATGTGTCAACGCGTCACACAGTTTTCAATGTGCCCCGATTTCCCTCCGCCCAATTTGAATCCGAGAATGTGCTCTCGCTCGCGTGGTCGCCGACAATGAGACCGACGCGCTCGTCACCAAAACTTTGGCATCAAAGCGTTCGCCGAGCGACCGCAGACAGGCCCCGGCCCTTTGAACAAGGCCCCGTGTGAGAGAGAGGACATGTATCACAGCTCAGACCATTAACTGTAGCTACGTCAAGAACGGGCTTATTTTCTATCAGAGCGAACCGGCATATTATTGTGTGGCAGAGATCGCAGCCATGTGTTAAATCTAGATGGAACCCATTATCCCAATAAATCTTGCATTCAATTTCATACCACCTTCTTTCACACATAAAAGGGATTTCTCTGTGGTTTCATCATTGTGTCCAGCTGACTGGAAGACTTTGGTAACATTAGTGATAGTAAAATGCTTTTTCTCAGAACCTGCAAACCGATGGCTAGTGGTGTAAATGTCATTACATTCTTTACTTTTTATGTTCCTTTAAGTTTAATTTTCAGCTCGATGTTGTGACGACACTGTGCTCGCAGTCCGGTAAGGCTTAGTCCCACAACCACTGGGTTACGGTTGGAAGTCTTTCCCAACGTCTCACTGAAAATATCCAGTTGTTTTTCACTCTCCAATACTGAATGCCAGTATGCCATCTTGAGTCATCTCTTTTCTTGGCAGTTGTCTCGCCCAGCTGTCAAAATAAAGTCAGAATTCTGCCACTAAAGTTCAAGCCGTGAATCAATTTATCACATATAGCCAGTCAGTCTTTGTATATGCGTATTTTTTAGCATGTAAGGTGTAAAAAAGAAAATCCAGACAATCTGAAAAACATGTATCTTAATGTCCTCTAAATAATGAAAAACAGAAAAGCAAGAATCATAAGTGATTCAGTAGTTTTCTGCAATGTTTTCTGGAGGGACGGATTCCCAGTCCTCTTTATTTTAACTGTGATCTGCACAAGCTACTCAGCTCTTATCCACATGTGTGTGACATGGATGAAAACCCAGATGAGTGTTTTGAATTATGCGTAGAAACACACATTAGGGTTCCATAAATAGTGCTTTTAACACCACGCTGCCACGGAAAAAAAAAAAAGTCTGGTTTTAGCACTAAGCTTGTAAAATGAATGAGCGAGCCAGTATGCCTAAGCCAGTATCCCTAAGCTTTAGATGTGCTCATGTATTACTCTAACAAAAGTGGATGGCTCTCTGTACTTAGGCAAAAATTGGATAGCATGCAGCCTGCTCCTGCCACGCCAGTGAGTCTGGGCAACAGTGTGCTGAAGCAGCAGGTTTGGAGGTGGTAATGTGTGTGTGTGTGTATAAACGTGGGCTTGAAAGTACAAGTTTATAAAGACACATGGAGAAACATTTCTTAATTAGCCTGTTGTAGTTCGTGGCTGTAGGAGACGCTGCTTTTAGCTGAGTGTCCACTGGCAGGTCCATGGGACTCTGAGTCGGAACTTCAAGGATAATTATGGAAGCAGAAATAGAAAGTGGTGGTAGAGCTCTGCAGCTCTCAGTGGGTCTTACCCAGTCTCACCCCAGATGTGATTCGTAGAGCAGGTAGAGCACTGAGCGGCGGGGAGGGGATGTTGGCCAGGGGCCAGATCCACTTCAACCTCAGCTGGTCGGGCAGCTCAAGCCGGCATCAAGAGAAAGGCCCTGGGGGTCATCTCTCCATCATAGTGCGATGGGGACGGCGAGTCGCTGAACCTCCCTCTAACTAGTGTTCTGCCCTTCAATGATGGATGGCACTTGAGGGACTGGAATTGTACTGTATGGGTCTGACATGTATTTCCTTATTTCCAGAGAGTTACAAAGGAATGGAGCCGCTTTCGCTGTAAGGCTTTTCTCACAGTCAGTTGGAAATATCTCAAAACTGCAGTTCAAGGACCTTACAAACTCAAGGAGGACTAAATCGTGTGGAACTGGAAAATGTCTTCCTTAAACCAAACAGAAAAGCACCAGTACATCTTTTTATTTTTATAAATGGAAATGGATCAATTCTTAATTTACGGTATTGTGTTAAGATGGTTTATCATCCAGTCAATACTCTACATGCCTTAAGCTCAACGGAAATGACTTGAATTAGTCTTGCTTAACCTCGTGGCCGAGCATGTAAAGGTGACATAAATAACACCATTCTGCCCTATTACACAAAATCATTAGATTTCCTTTACAGATTTTGACAGGGTTTTCAAACCTCGCCTCAGCAATGACTTTACTAGGTCTTGGCTTTAGAAACGCATTTTAAAACTGTCTTTCTGGTGCACGAGATCCCCAAAGAGACCCTCGTTCTCGAGCCAAAAGTAAGTCATTCTGACAGAATTCTGCATGATGGTGTAACGTGTTTCCGCTACGCCCTTCTGCTGGAATTCTGCTCTAATTAGAGTGTGCTTCGTTGTAAAATTGTGACAGATTTTTGCCAGTTTCCAAACTACAGAGCTGTAACACAGACACGCCAGATTTTAATGTAAATTCTGATCGGTCAACCACCCTCAAGCCTTATTTTACTTAAAGCAATTATGCGTTTTATTTCCACCCTCCCCTTTGGGTCACTCCCTCTCAGATGGTCATGTTTGTAAGGCCCCAGCACTTGTCACTCATCTTGATGAGCTGTCTACTCTGAAACAGTATCTAGCCCGGAGATGAGGTACCCATCAAACGCACAGCCACCACAGGCGCTGGAAAACAGATGGCGAGTGCAGCCACTTTAATAAAAAAAAAAAAAAAAAGAAAAAAACAGCAACAGCTATGTTTACTGTTGTTGTGCATTTGCTGTGTGTTTTTTTCTCTCGTTCCCTTACTGCTTTCCAGCGTAATTGTTGTAATTGCTATGGTTCCTTTGCACTTGGTAACCCCAACCTGTCTCAACACGAGCTTCATTTGCTTTAAACAGCAGCAGAGTGAATATGCCTAACACCTTTAAATAATGCCACATGAAGCCAGGGTCACAGACAGGCCCAGACTACTGCACTGTGTTCGTGACCCAATTTACCCATCAGCTGATTAAATTTTAATTTCATTACCCGACAATGAAGTGGACGGCCTGTCCATTTATGTTATTTTAATGCGATGAAACATTTATGTTTCTGTTTTAATGCCGACTCTTAATACACAAGACAGCAGCGTAAAGTGCAGGTATGGTCTTTATTCATTCAATTAGCCCAAATACTCTCAGATATCCCCCCCGCCGCCTCTCCCCCACATCCACTCCCATATCTGAGCAAATATTAGGTCGACTGTGTTACTGTGTGACATTTTTCTGTTGGAGGGTTTCAGCAACATCAAAGGACATTCATGTTGACCCTTCTCCGTCATGCTAAGCTCATAAAAGTCAGCCAACACAAGCAGCCAATTGCAGTGGATCAGTAAGGAACAACGGGGAGGGTGGACTCACGCTGGAATCAAAGGCCCATATGATGACCCCCCGCTGCCTCCTGTGTTTTGCGTCTCTCTTTAAGTCCATATTTAAAGACTTAAATATGCAAGTTTCCCGTAATAATTATATATTCAATCATGTTCTTGATTCCAAGTGATATTTTCTTTTCCACTTAATCAAAGCCTTGTCAGGAAAAAGCTATCGCCCGGCGGAGGGGTGCAGACGGGTGAGGCCGCATTGGGAAATTGCTGCTTTTGCCTCTCTGCAACACAAAAGGCAATTTTCATATTTCATCATGTCATACATTTGAATTGTCCTGCTCGGGAAACGCACAGCTCTATTGTTCAGAGCATTGTGGGAACAGAGCTTTCCATCTGACTGCGTTAGTATGCTGACTTCTCCACAGAATTGTCAGTCATGCAGCAACTCTCCGTCTACAGTAAATGGTCAAATAAAGCTCTGCCTCTCTCCGGGCTCGTTATTTAGCCGCTGCGTGGACTGCTTACATGAATCTAAAGATCGGATTTTGCAGGGATTACGTCGATGTTTGTCCATACTTTTAAACGACGCACCTACTGTGGCTGTATTATTTAAATCCGCGCGTATTAACTTTTATCAGATTTGCCTCGTTATATCACTGGCGCTGATATATGCAGTTTGCCTGGAATGCATCCAGACTGAGAAAGAGAAGTACTCCCAACAGCAAACCTGAGCCTGATCATTTGGCGCCTGGTTTGAGGATATAAAGCATGATCAAATGATTAAAGTTTCCCCCGGAGCAATCACAGCCACGGACGAGGCTATGCAGCGCAACCAGACGTGGGGAAGTGTCGGGAATATGTCACTGCAGAGCAAAAAATAAAAAAATAAACTCTCTGAAGCCGGGCGCTTCGTCTCTACTTCCTATTCAGACTGCGCAGGTGTAGGCTAATTAGCAGCTAATGTTATCTCTCCCGAGTTAACCGTGTCTCACACTGCAGACCGGGGGAGATCAAAGGCAGCATTAGCAAGGAGATAACATCTTGATTGAAAGGGGAGGAAAAAACAACAACTGGATCATGGAAGACATCCGTTTTACATGTCAATAAGATCAGTGAGTGAGAGATAGCGAGCATGAAAGTGGCGCATTGGAATTAACTCGGTAGGAAAAATCGGTAGAGGAAAAAATAATTCCGTCTTTGATAATTGGAGATGTAGATCACGTGTAAAGGAGGACTTTGATTTTCCGTATCGATGAAAATCAAATTGCAGATGAGTCACGTTATCGACTGGACTGAAAAGAATAATAAAAAACACATTTCCTTGAAATCAAGGCATTCTGTAATGGGTTAAATGGAGAGCCAGGTCAGTGTGCGGGCGACAACAAAAGATAACAGCAACATATTGCGACCTGAGTATAAAAGCCCATTACTGCAAGTGTTTTACGGATGCATTTGGTTCAGGGAAATAAAAAGCACAAATGTGATGAACATTAACAGCAAGACTGCATGTTTCCCTTCGCCGTTTCACCCTCTACCTGCCAGAATGAGGCCATGGAGCGCTGCCACCGGGGGGGAGAAAGGGCCACAGAGTGCAAATGTGAAAAGCCTAAAGCAGGAAGAAAGCTTCAAAGGCAGGGGCCAAGAAAGAGACATTCAGACGTGAAGAAGAAAGAACGTTTGGGTGTGAGACAGGAATAGACAAGTGACTCTTCAAGTAAATGTCACACAGTAATCAAGAGAGGGCCTGGGTGATAAAACGCTCTGTCTAATTATCATGACAATATTTCCCATTAAATCACTAGTGAACTACACACACGCACACACGCGTACGCGCACACACACATACACACACACACAAAAAAAGGTATTTTCGGTGTTGATCTTTCTCAGCGCCATCTTCACTCCCCAACCTCGGAGCTGTCACCGATTATTAAGCCAAATCAAATCTTGCGTGTTCTTTTTTGTTATTAGCTAATCTGCACCAGAAACAGACCTCTGCCGCTCTGCTTGGCGAACGCATCTGCTCGCAGTAGAGCTGAGCAAAAGCAGAGTCAATCGACTCGTTCCGCTTGAAACGTGCTCTTAACATTTTTGCACTGACCAAGTTTGTTTCAAGCTGATGAATGTACCCCCGTCCTCTTCTTCTGCCTTGACCCTGCGCAGAATTAGTAATGGAGGTACACTTTTTGTGGCGGAAGAAAAAGCCTAAAAAAAATCATCAGCCTATTGAGCGTCCAGTCACAACCCCACACCACAGGGATTTAGTCTACATTTCTTTGAGCCTCTCTAATTAAATTACACAGAAAAAACTGAATGGGAAATGCAAGGTTTCCTCTTTCAGGGGTTGTGAGAGAGGAGGAGGACCGGAGTGGGCCTTAATGTAATAATGCGAGCAGATTATTACATGGCTAGCATAAATATATGATGAGATTGTCAAATTTTGCTTACCCCTTTAAAAATCTGCTTTGCAGTAAACCTCTGATGGCCAAAATATAAATGCAGTCTTTCTTCTTTTTCTTTATTGTTATCCAATTTAACACATTTTTTAACACCCAACTATTATTGGCCATATGCTCGGTTGTATTTACATCACACTCGACATGTGTGTCAGGAGCAGCTCATTGTGCATAAGCTGCATTTCACTCCTAATCAGCCTCCCTGTGTTTGGCATTACACCCCGTGATCCACTGTTGGCGCAGCCCACACTGAAGATTTAAATGAACAGCATTAATAAAATACCTGCATCGGCCCTAAAGAACAAATGCAAATTTTCTAAATTTAGGCGCTGATGTCTAACTAATGCTTTTCCAGACTCAACATGCACATTCTCCTCGGGAGTCCCTGAAGCCCTCTCTGCATGAATATGAGATTGAATCCAGCATATAGAGTAATGCTGTTTATTATCCAAGCTGACTGCTCCAATAAAAGATTTAGGGGAAAACGATGTCGGCGTCTTTTCTCTCTTTTTTGACTCGAGCACCGACTGGGTACATGGTCAAGACGTACTGTACAGCAGTTTGTAAGATTGTTTTATTGCAAATGAATAGAATTTTCTTTTTCCGTCTCTCATATCCGGAGACGTGTTTTGTGTTTATTCGATGGGTTTTGATTTTATTGGCTGCGAAAACAAAGCTGGTATTGCTTGAACTTAGTCGAGTCAAGGAACAATGCTAAACCGGGTCTTATATACACAAACCTGAATCTCCTGCATTCATGATAAATAATTTGTTTTTGCTTATTTTTTTAGTGCATTGGCAGCCTGCTGCAGATCAATATTCCGTTGTCAAGGTTCAGGAGGCAATTTCCAGTCAGTAATTGGCCGGCAAGCCAAACACAGTGTTGTGGGCAGAGCCATGAAGTTGTTCACCGCACACGCATTTCACAAACACCTCCGTGCACCAACGGAGAAACGATTATATTACTTACAAAAAGCAACTCTATCATCATTTTGAGGTGTTTCCTTCCCGGTCTTCCACCGGCGTTTTTGGATCTGTTTCTATCTGAAGATGCCTCGTGTGTGTGTGTCACAGTCTGACAAAGCCTTAGTACTGGTTGACATTTCACACCGCATATCAACTTCTCAATTGGAGGAGCTGGTGCATAGCGTGATCTGTCAGCAGGTGCTAAGGCTTTGTCAAATGCAGCGGTACAAAAGGCAGTCTTCAAATAGAGGAAACTCTGAGACAAAATGGTGGACGGAGAGAGAGCTGACAGGAGGTGTACCATCACCCACTGAACCATCTACTGCGGCTTCTCTTGACGTGCCTCTAGCCGACATGTCCACTCATCAGCTTTTGTCAGCGAGAGGCTGGCCTGTTCGGGAAAGCTGAGGATTCAGACCTTACTGAATCTGTGAAAGGAAACTTGAGCACCAACTCTTTTTTCTCATTTTCCGGTTTCCACCAAGACATTTAAAACCACTTCAGATTAGAGATTGAATTACATTTGTGTGTGCATGTGTGTGTGATATGAGGCATCAACAGGTTCTTAAGTCACAAAAGACAGAGAAAAACATGCTTTTGTATGACTTGGAAAATACACTCTCCCCATCAAGGCTGCATAAGAAGGCAGGCGCTGCTGTTTGTGCGAGTGCTGTAGAAGCAAATTGATGCCATTGAGCCACAGTCTCATAACTAAAGAGTTCACTGCAGCTGTATCTCTCATGTTACTGTCTGTATAGGCCAGGTGTAAAAAAAAAAAAAGCCCTTCAAGCCTACACATTCTAGTTTTTGCTTGTGAGTTGTGAGAGTGCACGTCTCGGGTTGCAAACTGCTCCATTGTTCTTTTTTTTTGCATTCCACTACAATGAGCGAAGGAACATGTGTGCGCCGACGCTGTTTGTGTGCTTGTAGCAAGTTTTTCCTCTCTCTTGCTCCTCTCTGGAGGAAAAAAAAAAAAAAAGAGAGTGTTTTTGCTAGCTTCTGCTTACTGTGAGAAACTGTTGTGAGCGCTTGAATAACAAGACTTGACGTGTCATAGCTAAAGCAATACAAAACCCTCAGTTACTTGTTTTTCTTACCGCGTATGACAACCACGAAATACATTCGCACCCGGTTAGTACACCTATAGCCGGCACCAGACACTAATGTCTACTAGCATGTGAGATGCTCCTTCTTCTTCCTTTTGTGTTTCCCGGGAACTTTTTTGGTCATTTACCAAGTAAAACTGTTTGCAGGGACCACAAATATATCATTAATATCACTCACACGCTCCCAAACGATAGTAGATGTTTTTTTTTTTTTCTCCCCCGCCATCCCTCTATGAGCTGTGGGTCTCTCATATTTGTTCGCCATCGATCATAGCGGTGTGGCGCGCGCGCTGGAAAGCAGCCGGTGGGGAGAGGCAGCATTTGCAATCAAACAGAGAGGAGCAGTGTGAAATCTCAGGAAGAGGCAGCTTCCCCCATGCCCGTGGGCAGGGGATCAGACGATGAGGAAGCCTGCCTCAGACACTCAACACCTCCCACTGGCACCCTGATGCAAGCAGCATGCAAACCCACCCCTCACATGTATCTGTCAGCCGGGGGGTTAAGCTCTGTGTGTACCCCCACTCTGTAACTGCACTGTGGAGTGCATGTTATGCTACTGCAGTCGAGGTGTTTTTGGGAGCTTTGCTAAGGTTTCACTGTGAGTCGTTGATGTGCTACTGAAGGTGGTAGAAGGTGGAAATTACTGTTTTTTCTGGGGTTTTTTTCTTCTTCTTTCACTATATTGCTTCAAGCAGCCAGATAGGTGCGACCCAATATAAAAGGAGAAAGCTACAGGTGCAATCCATCTCCAGGTCTTGAGGAAAAGGAGTCTCTTCTGTGCAGAGAGCAAGAAATATCATTGATCCTGGAAAAAAAAATAAAAAATCGCGAGCTCTCTAAATCCAGTCGGTCTGGTCCAGCCACTGGCATAATAGTGCTGTGGTTTGCCCATCTGTTCTCCATTGTCCACCTTGGCTCTCCATCCATGACATACAGGACTATAAACTCTAAAGGGTTTGTTCCAGACTATGAGCAGATTTATTTCAGGCACAGGTACAGGAGAAAACACACTTGAGCGAGTGAGAAAATACCTTCTTTTTTTCCCCGCCGTGCCTTCGGCTGCACCTTCACCTCATGGTTGACTCATTGGCTTTATCCTGTCCACCGCATATTCAAACAACAATCGTTTCAGCCAAATGCGGGAGTGTGTTTTTGATGTGCGGAGCAGACGGTGCTCTGCCACACTGTAAGTGGGCACTACAGCTACAGATGGCTAACAGCCACAGCAAAAGGCAGACGGCAAAAGTACTATTATCGGTATTGATTCTTTTTTTTTATAAGATGGATTTGAGTGTGACAGAGAGGTCAGCGCAAGCAAATGTAAAAAACATGTGCTTTCACAAACGGCGCTGATAATGATTGGTACACGCTGCCATAACTACACAATGAGCCATTCATGATACTGCATGTTTTGAGCTGACATGTGAAGGCGAAGCATGTGTTAACAATGTCTCTGACGCGACAGGTCGGAGTTATTTGTCAGTTAAGAGCAGACAATATGCCAAAGTGACTTTATACATAAAACCATATGAAATTTAGATGAAACACTAACAGACAAGGTAATGGCCTACTAAAATAGCTGCCATTAGTGCATTTATGCTCTTTCCTGATGACATGAGATCTGCGCTCTGGCGTTGTCTGAGGGAAATGGCAGACTTTTGGCAAGCCAGACCCTGTATTTAGCTGTCACTACGGATTTTATGGTCCCTGATGATGATGAGCACGGCACAGAATATGTTTTAATTCCTGTCGCCAGAACATGTTATCGTTCTCCATTACATGTTTTCTTCACGCGAGTCAAAATTATGTTTTCTAAAAAACACAGTTGTCTCTAAAGTCGATTACCGACCCAGTGTTAACCTTTGTGTCTCTTATCCCGTCTTTTGCGAGACTGAAAGAGAAATGACACATTTTCCTTTTCTAACTGTGAGCTCTCTGCGCATGTATTCACACCACGCGCACACATGTAATGGCAATTTCTTATCCTCGCAGAAACAAACATGTCCAATTGTGGCAAGGGTTTTTAGAGAACCTGTGTAAATGTACCTCTTTTTTCTGCCTTCACACTGATTTTTTTTAGATGCGAAGCCTCTCCGAAATCTTACGCGAAGCTGCTTGGTGTGGCATAAACCTCCTGGAAGCTGTGCAGAGGTTTTAATCAAGTGTGAAATCCTTTTGGAGGAGATGCCTACACGACTGTGCTTGTGCTTGGAAGCGTACTCCTCAACCCTCTCCCCAACTCTCTTCCCATGAACATCTTTTGTAGCGAGGGCCCATTCCACCGCAGTGATGCATACAGACAACGCTCTTAGCGGAGCCGAGAAAATGAAACTCCGATCACTGTGCACGAAGCCCCCCGTGCACACACACACACAGACACACACAGAGAAACACACTCTTTGCTCAGTTGTCTTCCCTCAGAGCTCCGTACTCTGTTTCCTCTTCCTTAATCAGGCATAAAAGTGCAGTTCATTCATTTGAAAAGAAATCATTGACACTGGCCTTGTAAACAGAGAGGGGAATTTGACTCGTAAGCATAATGATATAATTAAGCGAGAATAAGGCAGATCATTGCTCAATGGTAAAGCGAATAAATTATATAGTCTAAACATCTACGATTCAGGATTATTCCAAACAATGAGATTAACGGCGACAATAGATCAAGCTATGCATTCTCTCACAAACAATGGGACAATTGTATATGGATTAACCACGAGTAATGAACATTTTAGACATAAATCGGGAAATTAAGGACAAATACCTTCCACTAATGTTTATTAAGCAGTTTAAAATCTTAACTCGCGCCCTACCATCGCGTGAGCCGTCTCACTTTGGGTCCTGATTGATCGAGAGCCGCGACGGGGCCAGACAGTTTTTTTTCTTCTCTCAGCCTCGGCCGGTCTGACATTTTGCGTGATAATTATCTCGCCACTGGTCATGAGTACAATACTGATGGTACGCCTCGCAGGCTTACTGTCAAGCCGGCACTTTCTTTATTAGCTGTGAACTCTCGCCACAGCCCCCCTCCCTCGTACGTCATCTCGCGCGGTTGCATCATTCACATGCAGCAGCATCTTCTCCACCACGAATACATTCACTGTCTTTCACACACGGTCCCGCAAGCGAGCGGCGTCGGTGATGGACGCGCTCTTTGATGGTGTGGACAGCGTCGAGGCATTACAGTAATGCGTTTATCACAGCAATCAAAAAGTTTACACGGGGGGGTGACAAGGCCGACTGGCAAATCTTAGTCATCCTGCTCCTCTCCTCACAGACGTTGATTTGGCTGTCCCAGTCTGAGTCTGAAGGGATAACAAAGATAAATTGATCGGTATTTCCATTAAAATCTGGGCTGTATGTTTAACTCGTCAACAGGTGGGCCGCTTAACAAGTCTGTCGGCGGCCAGCTGCACATTTCTGGTAAACAAGCGCGCAGGGTTCTTGAGCGCGGTTTTCACTTTTAGAAAACCGTCTGTTAGTCTCTGAGTGATGGCTGGAGCCGAAACTTATTTTGGAGCTTTCACAGCTTGTACGTCAAAACGAGGTCACTGGGTCATGGGCCCATTTATTTAATTAGGAACAGTTGAATAGAAAATGGATGATAATCAAGGGCAGGGAACTCATTTCAGCACTGTCAATCAATAGCTCGTTCAGCAATGGTTTTTTGCCCGAAGGGGGAACCAGCCATTCTCTAAACACTATATGTCTACTGTATGTGTGCCTGTAGCAGCCTGCCCTCGCCTCTTGTTTCTCTATTTTGACACCTTGTGACCACATTAACATACAACGGAAATCAATACGTGGCTGTTTTAATGCTTCAACTACACTGCGATATGTTCCAAGCATACCTACTGCTGCTGGATACTTCTAAATGACATAGACACAGCACGCCACCTCCTGAATGCATCACACCAGCGAGTGGACTGCACACACACAGTAGCGCTCATTACACAGTGCATAGCAACAGCTACATAGCAACTGCTGCCGACTGCTTAGCAACAGCTGCAAAGACATCAAGGAGGAGGGGGGTGGGTGAGTTTCATGGGGTGTTTCAGATGACACCATTTCTGTTCACAAATGCCTTTTTACAACTTTTATTTTTTTTTTAATGTTCCGATGTTTATCACTATGAAGCTCTCTGATGGCCCTGTGTTTTTCTCACTCTCTCTCTCTCTCTGTCTCCTTCCTGCCCACAGACATCCGCTCCCTCCCTGACGTGGCGATGACTGGAAACTGCACGACCGAGTGCAGCGAATTGGGCCACTCAGACGCCTGCTGGATGCCCGGGCATCCCTCCCCCGTGCGCAAGGCCAGGAACCCCCCGAAACTCTCCACCTTCGTGCCTTACCAGGAGAGAGGGAGCCTGGGACGCCTGGCCAACGGGAGCGCCAGGCTGGGTGGCGAGGAGCACCGGCCGCGCCTTCCGCCCTCCCGCAGTGCCTATTCCAACAGCGGTCACGACGCCAGTCAGGACTGCCCCTTAGAGGAGATGCCCCTGAGCGTAGCCTCTGATTTCCCACCCACTTCCCCCTCCACCCACACTCCAAAAAGAGAGATTTACCTGTGAGGAAATATCATCGTCCCATACGGTGCACAATCGGAGGAAAAAAAAGGTACACCCACTTCAAGAAGGAGAAACAGGCTGTCCACATGCTAAAGCCAATGCCCATTTTGTAGTTAACAGTAGGCTGTGACTCATCCAATCACTGGCATGAACACTTGTTTTCTGTCATCTCCTCCTTAAATTATTAATTTATTAGCATATTTATTAAGAACTCCACAAAGTCAATCGACGCACTCACTCATTTATTTATACACAAATCTTGAAGGATACAATTCAAACTGATCCAAAAAGGAAATACAGACGGTAATTGCTACTTCAGTAGTAACCGATTCTCTTTGTAATTATCCAAGTCCCATTCTGTGAAGTGATCTCTTGAATATGAAAGTTGTGATCAGTGCTCTTGTGCCATTACTCGATATAATTTAATAGACAGCCGGGCCAGGCCCCATCAGAAGGCGTAACACTTTTGACTAACAATCAAGTGAAAAACGGTCTATCTTAATGTACAGTGCTGTAAATACATTTTGAATGGTGTGTTCTACATATATTTTTGTCTGGCATAAGCTGAAAAAAAAGGAATTGCCTCAGAATTTTTAGCATATTTAAGCTTTTCTTTGCTGCTGCTGTTTAGACTTGATTGAAACCATCTCCAGAAGTGGAGCTCGATATATATCGTGGTAGGCATTTATCCGCTCCACACAAACAAACTGAGACACACACACACACACATACACACACACCTTCGACCCCTAATCATGGTAGAATGGCCTTTACCTCTGCTCCCTGTAGAGCTCTGCCACTGGTGGAGAAAAAGCTGTGCGGCAACATTTAAACTGACATTATGTTCCACTGACTCTCAGCACTGTGACCTATCGTTCATCATGAAAACGGTTGACTTGGCCACAGTACCCCCGGAGTCACAATGACCAAACGCGGAGCGCTTGCACAACGCATTCTGATTGGCTTTTTTTTGACGTATCAACGCCCGGTGACTCACTGCGTTGATGAACTCATGCCAGTGTTTCCGTTTGAAAAGCTCTTCTCTACCGTGACAATCAAACGGGGCTCGACGTGTAACTCGCAATCCTCTCCCCCTATAGCTCGTAGCCCTTTCTCCCCCTTGTGATCCACGCAGATCTGATGAGAGGAGTTATTTACATGTAAGCGGCGCTAGAGTGTGGAGAGCCACGGCAGAGTACTCATGGAAGTAATGTCACACCGATGTAAACTATGGGAGCTTTATGTCGAGAGCGCCTGCTTTGTTTTTACGAGTCCTCACTGGATACTGCAGAGGTGAATTCAATACACAGTGCACCAAAAGCAAAGAATTGACAGATTGTGTGGATCCTCAAGTCAAATAAATATGTAGGTTAGACGGAAGAGGAAAGGGGGTTATTTCAAAATAAATGTTTGATTTTGTGTCAGTAATCAATATCTAATACAGGACACTGTGGAGACATTAGATCAGATCAGATTCACTGCAGCTCCTGTTAATTATGATTTTCCTTGTATTGAGGACAACATGCTTAATAAATTATTAGGCATTTTCCCTCCTCTGGCTATTGAACAGAGAATAAAAAATAGGGCATGCCCGTGGGCTTCATTTATCTTTACAAAGATTTTCCAAGTGAGGCTGAAGGATACTTCTGAAGGACACTATGTATTAGCCAGTAATTGGATGTTAATGATGACAACACTAGGCTGCCTTACAACATCGTAGAGCCGAGCTGCTGTCTTTGATTTAAACATTGATTTGATTAGATTTGTAGATACCTTTCACCTCTGCAGAGTATTTCCATAGCAAGATTGTGTCTGTGAGTAAGGGTGGAGGAGCCCAGAATGGACGTTTCCTAATTAGGGTGAGTAATGAGTCCTGAGCTGGGGCATGTGCGAGCACACCCCCAGGACAAGGCACCCACCAGATAATGCAAAATCCACACGCAGAGCTACAATCAGTTAAAAGGGGTATTTTTATCAGCGCTTGCCTCATCGCGCTGCCACTGAAAACAGCGTTTAGAATAATTAAACTGGAAACATATGGAAATTACTGGACATGGCCGTGATTAAATAAGGTGGGCGATTATCCTGCCTTGAGGGGGGGAGAAAGCACATTATGCCGTTTTCAAAGCCATTTAGCGACTGAAATAAAATTCAAACAACAGCCATGATACACTGTGATTAAACCCCCCACCCCACCCACCCACAGCTCCCTCAAGCAAACCCCTCTCAGAGCTGTGGATAGCCGCTTCACGAACTCAAAGCAGCGGGTAAGATCGCTGACCTGGAATTAATGACAAGTGAGAAAGATAGCGGCGAGCGATAAAAACCAGTGTCACATAGCCTCAATCACAACTTTATCTATTTAAAAAAAAAAAAAACGTTTTGACTCGATTCAGATTCACTCTGCATTCGGATTTATCTCCGAGGTTAAACATCAACTTTAATGGCATCTGGAGTGTATTCTTCAGAATTCGTCTCCGGTCACCGGTACACGACACAAACGGAATGACAGGAGTTTAAATTGTCTGCGAAACACAGACAAAGCCTGGGCCTATTTTCCCTCTCTGTTAATGAGTCGGACTCCAGCCGATAATGACCTCCTGCTACTCACTCCTGGAACAATATATCACCGGGTCTGACCTTTCTTTTGAACTCATGCTGAATGAACTGTGTTTACTTACTCTCTCGCTCTCAGACACAGAACAGTCCTCTTTGATCAAAAAAATCAAGAGGACCTCATGACGCACCTAAATACACTCAAAAAGTATGTTGAATACTGTTTAATTTGTACTTAACATTGATTTAATGTTGAATTCACTTGAGTATCTTTTGCCTCTCTGTAGTGTGTATCGTACGGTGATCATTTCTGTGGACAAGATGGACAAATTTACTGTACTGAAATTGGCCAGGGATATTTTTTTTTTATTTTTTTCCTTTTTCTTATCGATCAAAGACTCTTAGCAAACTGGTTGTGTGAAAAAAATAAAATAATAATAAAGAAAATCTGTTGGTGGTGTAATGTACATAGATCTCCACAACCCCAAGTCTGCTGTCAAGCAGGCGATGATTTTAGCATGAATTCCAAAGATAATTGGTAGAAACTGTTTACTCTTTTTTTTTCCTTTCTTTTCTTTTTTTCTTTACTGAAGTGTCAGTTCCGGTTCATACTCAAAAAGGCCCCTTCTCCCAAAACGAACTGAAATTAACTGAACATTTCATCTTTTTTCACAGTTCATCTAGAAGCAAAGACAATTGCCTTGAAAATATGTCTTTGCAAGAGAGAATCTAGTTGTTATCCTAATTGTTGGTATATTTATATAGGATAAAAATGCTTGTGATGCCATGTTTTTGTACAGTTTTATGTACATACAAGTGAAGCTTTCTAAAAGTTCTGAGAAAAGCCGATGGCATATAAAAATTGTAACATGTTTTTCTTGAGATGTGCACATCTTGCCTTGGTTGGATTGACCTTTGCTGAGTCAGTGTGAATGTGGCCGTTCTATGCCTGCACTGTAGTCATTCACCGGCTCCCACCTCCTGAGGACTTAATCAGTTTTTATGTTTATCGTGAACAGTGGATTGTCTTATCTTACTAGTTTGTTAAACTCCTGTGTTCGGCTTTGTTCTGTTTTTCGCATGTTGACAAATTCTCTTGTAATACTGTAAGTCCTCATGAACTTTGTAATAAAATCACTTCAGGGAAAAAATGAATCCTGTCTGTGTCTGTTTCTTTGTTTTTTCTGTTATTATTCATCGCGTTTCGAGTGTTAAACAATGGTTTCGGTTGTTGCATTTTCATAAGAGTTTTTTTTTCTTTTTTTTCCCGCAGCCTCGGAGCTACACTGTTTAAAAAAAAAATCAAAATGTGTCTAACGCTAGGACCCAGGCTCATTAAGGAGAACCAGTATTCTTGTCATGTGGGAACCAGCGCCTCATTTCTAAGTCAGGAAGCCCCAGAATGTTGAGAGGGAAGCATTCCAGGGCTTGAAGTAGGAGAGTCCCAGGACCTGTGCTCACTACTTCAACTAGAAAAACACCGTGCCAGGAGTACACAGTCAGCGTCATACACTGAGCTCGACACAGAACATTTTCTTTAAAGCATTGATGAGCTGCTCATTGCTACACAGCTCAGAAAAAGCACTGTCTTGTGATGCTAATTTCGAGATTTCTTTTAACGGACAGTGAGCTGCGGTTGAACGCATTCCGTGAAAAGGGAACTCTCTCCATGTCTGGATGTTCACGCTCTATGTATTTTCAACTGCGTTGGATCATGAGCACATAAGCCGTGAAGCTTAATTGACTTAATCATTGTTGCAAAGATACCGCATTATTTAATAATGGGTGAACTACAGTAATGTAACATGAGCAATTAAGCAATTTTTTAAGGCCTCCGTCACAAACAGTTCCCGAGAGGAGACGCTCTTCAGTAACGCCGTCCGGCTTTATAATTCTCTCTCATGTAATCAGAGAGAAAATAACTCCATACGTCACCTCACCTTTTACTCTTCGCTGCTTTCAGTCCCAGTGCTCAAGGAATTTTATGACAGCACTCATTTCAGTGCTTTTAGAGCATACAAAGAAAAACCTTGTCCTGTATAATCATGAAAAAACAGCGTGCAATGCATGTGTTTCAAAACACCGCAAGGTTTATCAGTCAAGGTAAAAAGAATCTAGTCAGATAATATGGAGACTGTGTAAAAGATGAGATCACAAGCAGCGCAAACAACAAAAAAAGCAGCAAAATGATGCAAATGGATGTGTCTGTAATATTCATTGAGAGAAAACTTGATATGGAACAGTCTCAATTTAATAAGCCCATGTATAACTTACATAATCCAAAATTACATGTCACAGTAATCTATTTTGTTTTGCAGTAACAGGGTAATATTGTGAAATATTACTCCATTATAGCACATTACTAACAATATATCAATAATATATTACTACAATTATGTCATGTAACGAGTTACAATCTCCGTTGCCGACCGGAGTTGTCGGTATTATTGTTTCTTTTAAGAATCCATCCACACCGTACATGACCACATTAGTATAGGCTTTGTGTGTTTAATATACTCAAGACTATAAGTTCTTTGTTCAGTCTCTGTGACCGAAATGAGACGTATTTCGTTGGCCTTCCTCGGAGCGCACTTGAGACACACATGCCTGTGCAGTCCTTGTTCTGACTAAAATAAAAAGGCATAGAAAAAGAGATTTTTGTCTCATCGTGTCATGATAGGCTACATTATAGAAGGTATAGCTCTATTGTGTTTTATATGACTAAGCTTGCAATTAAAAGTATTTATTTCTATCTCATAATATACCTGATGTGATCCTCTGTCAGCCTGTTCATCCCCCTGTCCAAAGGTATTCATTTATTTAAAAACATCTAGGCTGTTTAATTGTTCTATAGAGGTTATTTGGGCATTATGTTGAAAGTCACTAAAAAGTAGTGTAATACGTAATATATTACTCTGAGCAGACAGTAATATTGTAATGTAATATATTCTTTCAAAATGAAGGTGACTATTAATACTTCCCCATCACTAGCTATTTCTGTATCATTCTTTATGTCTGTCACTGGGGCGATTCCTACAGAAATCATGACATTATTCCAAAGTGCTGGTTATCACATTAACTCCCGTGTGATATTTATGATATCATATTTAGTGTTAGACATGCAAATATGTGAATAAGGACCTACAGAGATGTTATAGATGAGGTCTTTAATTGTTCTGAACATTTGGGCAGAATTACATTCTGACAACTCTGATTCCCAAAATCGTAAATAAAAACTCAACGCAATCATTTCCAAACAAACTGCTCATGAACAGCGGTGTTGTGAAGTGTTCTTTTATACAGTGAAAAACACATGAGTCTCACCTCATTCTTCCTTTGGAACCACTGGGCCTCTGGGGGATGCCCCTTTCACACCCAATAATGATACTCTCACCTGTTACCGGTGAACCTGTTTACCTGTGGAGTGTTTCAAACAGGTGTTTACTGGAGCATTCTGCAACCTTCCCAGTCTTGTGTTGCCTGTGTCCCATAGCATGTATTTATTTTAAGGTAAAATGTTGAATATATTGTGTTTGTACTGTTTTCAAATAAAACCCTTTTTAAATCGCTGTCATTTGACCTTTAAGACATTTGGTCAAAAAACAACGCTTTGAGAATCAAAAATACATGTTGACCTCGCGATGATGATAAATCAGAGGTCAGGGGATCACAAGGGTTAACAAAAGATCAGGAATATCTTAACCCGGTCGCATGGTTATCCACCCAAAGGGTGGATCGTCCAGCCGACACTGCCATCGCTACAGCCGAGCAGAACTGTAGGTATTAACTCTTCTGGAAATAGATTAAAGCAACAATCTCCTTCGTATAAGCCTGATAATCTACATTCATTAGGAGCAACATCCTCAGCCAAAGCTGCCAGTGATCATTAGGACTTTAATCAATGTATGGCTTTGCTATATAGAGATTTCTTTGTTTTCAGTGCTTGTATGGTTGCTTTAAACACCATCTCAGTGAACGCTGGCAAAAAAGTGACATTAAGCATAAAACGGCTCAAATCAGTTCATGAGAACATGGAAGGTGCAGGGTCAACTTGTAAGATATGGCCAGAATTAGAGTTCGAACATCTTAACATTATCAGCAAAGTGTGAAGTAGCAACAATAAGCATGCTAACCAGCTGGCCCCGGCCCTACATGTCCTAGTGATACCACTTTGTACCTTAAAAGCTACAACCAAAGATGGGTAGCAAAGAGCAGCAACTGCAAGTTATTTTGCTATATTTTTTAATCTAACTTAAAAGCTTTTTTGTGTGTCTGATTGCTTATAAAATAATTCAATCTAAAAAATTTGATACTTTTGCTCTGATTCAGCATAATTTCTCCGCCACGGAAAATGTTCACTGAAAAATCTGAATCTGCAGAAGTTCCCGAACATATATAGTGGAGCAGAAGTTTGTAAAGTAGCATTAGAGACACTGCTACTTACTTGGGGTTATTAAGGGGTGAGGCAGAGGGACATGCATTGCTGAGAACAATTCTGCCTGGAAAATGGGAGCAACGGGCAGACTAATGGATGTGGCTCCAATTCACGGGGCACTCTGACCAAAGTTCAAAGTAGCGAGACCTTAAGAGAGACTTCTACACGCCCAGCATATACATTAGTCACAGGGTGCCGACCACAATCTCCTGCACGCAGTCTCGTCAAATGCCATCACCCGGCCCCCTTCACCAGCTCCTCTGACAGCATTCCGGCCAAGAGCTGCTAGTGTGTCATGGTGCACCAGTTCACTGCACATAAACGTGCTATGGCGACGCATGGGCCGCCCTGGAGCGCCGAATGCTTTTAGGTATGAAGGATGCGTCGCGTCTCATCATTGGCCCAGCTCCGGTCCAGTCTGGTGGGTTTGTGACTCAGATGGACAAAAGTGCGCAAAGGTCTCTCACTCTTAACTGATGCTAAGGCAAGCAGCAGCCATGTCTTAATAGACAGCAGCTTGAGAGGGATTCAATTGATGGGTTCAAAAGACCTTGTCCCTCGTGAGTGCCTTGAACACCACTGCACAGGGAGGCATCTCTAAACATTAACACATGTCATGTGTCCACACAAGCAGACATTATTCAGTCCCCAAAACAGTATCTGGACGAAGAAGATTTGCACTGGTAGATGTTACGGAGTCCCTTCACAGCAGTTTAGGTTTAATTCTACTGATTACAGTGGGACAAATGTTCCCTTTGACAGCCTTGACAAAGTGTCAGGATATATTGGAATGCATCAGATTGCACAGGTGCACCTAAAAAAGTGGCTGCTGAATCACTCACATATATGCAAATTTAATCAGAAAAGCCAACACAACTCTGAAAACAACCTAAAGCTTAAGTTCAGCTCATCAGATGGATCGTCAATTCTGAAACTGATTGAGAACGGAGGTTTGACAGGACAGCCCTCTCCGCTGAAAATATGTGCTGGCTCTCGTGTTCTTCTAACAAGGTCACAGTCTTGGATCATGTTCGAACAACCCATCGCTGCCAAATTAGAAACAATTAAAACACAATGAACTGATTAAAAGCCAAGGTGCTAAAAACAGACCTGAATAGGAACTTTTGTGTTCCCAACCAGCCTTTTCACAGGCCCTTTTCCTCAGTTTTCTGTGGTCCTGTAGCACCAATTTAAAAACTATGTGTCATTCTCCTACAGAGACCAGCAAGGGCCATCTTTCCAGCAATGGAATAGTTCTTTAACGTACAGTTGTCATGTGAAACAAGTGGACAACACACACCATCATGAAACAACATGGACAATGTGCAAATTTGATTTCGAACGAATTATACATAGAAGGATAGCTTTCCTGTGACCCCAATACAACACCGCAGCTTTTCCAACACATTACATTACGCCTACCCATCAGTGACTGTAATAACATGATTTGAACCATCTCCCCCACACCCTCCCATCTCGAACATATGCAAATAATGGACTTCTGTGCGAGCAGCCAACCCTCAAATTCACATTATCTCTGTTCTCTGGCATTGTGCTTGTTTATATGTTTTTATGTGTTTTTTTTTGTTTTGTTTTGTTCTTGTGTTCTGACACTTTTTATAATTGTTCTAATCATAAGCGGTGACGGCATCCAAAAAAAAAATCAAAGATCTTCTCAACCTCACACGCGCATACACGCTCAAATGCAACCTCTACACATACGAGTTTGCATAATCAAACACAAACAGACACTACTTTAGGCAAATACTCAGCAGGCAAAAAAACGCCTCAATCGTTTCCCCACTTAAACCACTACTGACCCAGATTGCAGATTCTTTCGAATTAACATATCAATCAACGGCATGGATCTTACCCCAGAGAAACATTTCTATCGACCTATTATAGATGACCCTCTTTTTTTCACAGATATCTCATAACTTTCCACCGTGACAATAAAACAGTAAATGTAGTAGCCAGGACTTGGTGACAGTTGGCATATAAATAATCCAAGAGTAAAAAAATATGAATATTTATACAGTATTTTTCACTGCTGCATCACTCTTTCTCCCCACACTGACTTTTTCCTCACTAGTAACTCAATTATACAAGACATAACTGATACATCAATCTATTCAATTATAATAAGTGGCCATGCCCCTATCCGCTTAGTTCTCCACAGTAAGCAATTTTACCAGATGGCGCTTTAATGTTTCACTCCTCTGAGATCGTGGCTTTGACAGGTTCTTAAGGAGTGAGCGGGCATCCTTCATGGCCACCAATGATTCTCCGCTCACCAATTACTCTGGGAAACAGCTAAAAGCGCGAATATGGAGCAAAAAATAATCTCATACTCATCTTAGAAGAAGAAAAAAGAATCATAAAAACAACTTGGAACTGGAAAGCAGAGATTTGAAAACAATCGTCCAAATAACTCCCGCAGAGGTAAATCGTAATAATAGGATGGAATCTGAATGACAATTGACTATTTTTAACAAATAAAAATGATACTTTAGTGCAGCAACTACACCACATTCACTTTGAATGGAATAATAAATCAATAAAAAATAAATCTTGCAAAACAACCTCCAACAACAGAAAGACAAGAACACTATCACTATTATAACAAAGTTGACAGGCAAGAAACCAAAGGAGAGAAATTATATACTTCAACCATTCTGCTATAAATTCTTTACATCAGATAAATATCTAAACCACAATGATATAAACAATTTTCCTAACAAGCTTCCAACACTTATTCAACATAACATCAAATATTGTTTACCCGTACGCAGCATTATTGACTTGAAATCTTGCTAGCAAAGCATTTGCTTTCTGGCTAATGGCTGAGTCGAATGGTTCTGTGAGTTGAGCGGACGTGCTTAGTTTATCTCACATTGCTAAGTTGTATCTAAGGTTTGTCCAATGGGAGCAGTAAATGTTTCGATTACATAACAAACCCATGGGATTATACTGGAAATGGGGTCATGGCTTTTGAAAAAGATGAGATTGTGATCGCAATGTGTATGATAAAAATATATAACCATTTTTTCTCTAGCAAGAGATCATGGTATAAGCAGGATAATTCCTTTCAGGGTGTCCATAATCAAACATTATGGATTCCATGGAGGCGACCATCCGCCACACAGCAGAAGACGGTAATGAACACCTCGTTGGTTACCACCCCTTCCATAAAGCACAAGGTCCAGATTGCTTCCGCACTGAGATTTCTGAACGATTTTTTTTTTTTTAGAAATCTCTTTAACCCTTATTTTTCAGAAATGCCACAAAGTGTCAGAATCCGACTTCTTGTCTTTGCAAATAATAATACTGAAAACCACTAAAGACTCCACCTTCCCTGCCAGTTATCGTCAAATACATTATTATTATAATTATAATTATTATTATGAAATAAAGATAGACACATGAAGACATTATTCACAAAGTAACATGTGAATGAATAAAATCTTACAAGAAACAATAGCAGCTTTGCTAGATGGAGACACAGCTTTTGATTAACTTCCTTGGATCTTTCTTTTTGCCGATCAACAAAAAATGTATCAACTGGGTCAACACTGTATGATTCAACAAGGCCCATAGCAACAATCAACAGATAAACTTGACTACATTTTCCCATTGAACCCCTTGCTGCCGCAGAATTTCAGGTATACAATCAACCAACGTAAACCATAGAATAAGTCTGTATGCAGATGACATCGTACATTAGGTAAAACATCACAAATTGCACATACAAAAATGTAAATAGATTCCATTAATGTTTTTGAGCAGTGTATATAAATGGAGCTAACCTATGGAACAATGCCTTCCCTGTTTGGCTATTGAGCAAAAACAATGAAAAGAACGTGATGCCTCACAATTGCCATTAATCAACAAGCCCATACAAAAGCTGCCAATGCTTCATAAATGTTGCTATAGTGACAACTCTAGTCAGCTAGCAATTCACAAAATTCAACTCCCTGATAAGTTTATATTACCTTATTAGACAAAAACCTTCACCTTAAAACTGGGGAAAAAACATGTATCCTCATGTCCTCCTGGACTGAATCTTTACAAATCCATTCTCAATGGCAAATAAACCCAACCTTTGACTGGTTCAATATAAAGATTCAATGTAAAGAAGACCACAGAGCACAGCTCACAGTAAACAAAAAATATACTAAAATGTCTCTGCGGATTAACTGCTCACTCTACACCCCTGACACTTTGGATGATAACACCCATGGCAAGCTGGCACTGCCCACCTGTGCAACACTTCAAGGAGGAAAACACTGATGAATTGTCCCTGACCTTGGACTGCCAGATCCACTCTCCCACCCGAGGGCGACCTATCATTAGTCACATAAAACACTAGAATAGAAAAGTAGTAATGATTGTGCTTTTTTGTCACCAAGTAGACCATCCTTCTCAGCTGGGAAAGCAGAACAGATTGCACATTTCAAAAGGGATAAATACATATTGCGAGAAAAAAATGGCGTGGTACGGCAGAAGAGTTGACTTTTACGGGATTAAAGACTGTGGTTTGTGGTTGTGAATTTACCGCAATCTTCTACTCAGCCATCATCCACTTACTACTTTTGATTATTTTGCAAAAACATCATAGTTTTAACAATTTGTCAAAGTAGCAGTAGTCATCCCTACAACACTGTTAGTGAGGGATTTAATCAAAATATTTTGACGTTTGGTTTTTTCACTGAAGTCTGTATGAAGTGCTTTTGAGGAGATTTCAAAATACTGAGATATTTACTGTGTATCGCGATTTGCAGGTTCTAACATTAAACAACATAATATGATCAACTGAAACAGAAACAGCTGGGTAGGGAGAATAAAACTTGGGAGGATGTTACAAGTTTCAAAAGTAGTTTAGTAGCATCAGAGTAGAGCAGTGCTCTAAACACGAACATAAAAGGGCTAATCAGCGCTAACAAAGGAAAACACGAAGATGTAAAAGATTGACGAACAACTTACCAAATCTCCTAACCGAAAAACAGGGGAAAGAGATGAAGGTAAACAAACAGGGCATCACTCTCCTACTAACAGCTACACCATCTTTGACAGGTTACCATTTACTAAACACAAAATATACTGAACAAGCTCTTCACTTCACCAAACCGCCCGACAATGCTTTATCAAGAACTTTGCCAATCACTCAACAAGCTAGTTATGCACAGATTTACTGAGTGCACACACAGAATAACATGCCGCTTGTTTGTTGGAAGGGGAAAAAGGAGGGTCATGTCATCTCTCTGGTCCAATCTAAAGGGAGTAATCACCTCAGATTGACTAATCCGTTCGCAGCTTTGGACAGTTCCATGAGCTTTGGGAGACACAATTGTTCCACTCAACGCATCCCTCCTAACACTTTCCTCACTACAGGAACTTGAATGAGTAACTTCCCTGAGTTTATCAGCTCTGATGCCGTGCTTATCTTGCTGCTAATTTTAGCCCAACCCCCGTCTCCTGAGGAGTGAGAGGAAGCCAATATCATCAATACTATGTAACCTTAAAGCTGGACAGGGGGCAGCTAGCTTGCCGCGCATCATCTACTCCGATGAAAGAAACAGCACAATCTTTCAAGCTTTTGAAACAAGCGTGCCATGAACTACGGCTCATTGGCTGGCACGCTGGGGTATAGTATGCTGGTAAGTGCAGGACTACAGTATGTTTTAGAGAATTTTGGCTGAAGGGAGCTTTCTTTTCCCTTTGTACCTTCCACAGATATTCTGTGATCTCAGAAACACTGATTCAATTGTTACTTTAGATATTACAGCATTTCTAATCTCCACTGAATTTTAACTCAGGGTAAGGGGCTCCATTTTCTAATTTATTAGTCTATTAGTCTCGCTCGGCATTTCCCCTCACTGTTGTAGGGAAAGATGACATAACTGGCACCTTCAAGACCTATTTGCTGTTGGAAAATGTCTCTTGTGGCAGGCGCTGGGCTTCTCAAAATTGCCGTGCAGTACTGCGTTTCTATCTATCAATTATTAATGTGTCTATGTTCTGCTGGAGACCCTCTTACTTGAGGGATGTGCTGTCTCGGTATTACGGTTATTATCTGCTTTTTTGACTCATGGAAGTGTTTTGATATTCAGGAGAGTCACCTAGAATTGGACGAGGGAGACCTGAGAGCATGTGGTAATTGACAAGGCAATAAAGACGAGGGTGGGGATATGATGCATGGGAGATGTTAAATTGATCAATAATTCCTTACGTATCTCGCAAGCAAGTCTGGCTTATAATTCAGTTATTTATCAGGTTCCTTTTACAACTGTAGTAACTGAAGCTTGTTTTAAAGTTAACTGGCAAATTCGAGTTTCAAGACCGACATGACATTGTCTTTTTTAACTATTCTTTCCTTGTGTCAAAAAAAATATCCCTGCATTGGGAATGACTAAAATATTCAGTATAATTAGACACAAGTAGCTTATATTTTCAATTCCTCTCACATGTATGGTACAGTGAAAATAACAGTTGACACGTGACACAGCAGTACATGTAAGTACAATATCTCATAATGATAAACCACCTGTCTTGCTCATCCACTCCTCTGCAGATGAAGAAAAGTCGTCTTTGCATGTTCAACAGCTTTTAGTGGCTGGGGGGGAAGCAGCTGCATGTAGCAAAGTGAAAAGTGGAGCTGTGCGGGTCTGGGTGGTGCATGAGTTTACAACTGGTCTCATTCATTTTTCCATTAACCCTTCAATCAAGTGTTCTAGTTGTCCTTCCTTAACAATCATTCACCGTGAACGAGCTCTTTACCTGATCTGAACCAAGATACCCCGACCTAACTGCAGTTTTAAAAGAAACTAGACAATGACCAACTGTGTCATCCTGAAATAAAAAGCACAAGGACAATGTGAAAGAGATATAAATGGACATATGAACTAATTACTGTTAGTTGGTACTGTAAGTCTCATTCAATCCCAAAAGAATCACAACCCATAGCCTACATCTATCATTATTCTAAGTAGACATTGTTGGGGCCGGAATTTAAATGTTTTAAAAAGAGCAAAAAGCCTTATTGTTCAAAAGTTTCCCATCCTGCAAAATTAATTATGTTATTTTAATTAGTCTATATCAGACAGGGTAAACTCAAAACATGGGAAATCCATTACGATGACTAGATACTTGACTTGAAAATGCTCTCAGACCTCCAGACAAAAACCCACAGTTAAACAACCAATGAATGAGTCCTTATCTCGACAAAAAGCTCCTTTTTTGGGATTCCAGGAAGCAAACAAAAAACACTCAGTCTGTGGCTCAATACAACAGTTGGCCAACATAAATAAAACCCAAGTGGCGCTTCCTGCATCTAAGCGTACTGATTCTCTGAGAGCTCTGGAGTTACCTCCTGTAGTCCAGCCAGTGCGCCGCTGTTAGCTCCAGGGAATGGTTAGCTTGGGAGCCGAGTAGTTTGATGGTGTGGGTCCATGGGGTACAGAGGAAAGAGTTTGAAAATTACCTGCTTCTGCAGCACAGGTGGACTTTGAATAACAGACTTTTCGGCTTATCGACACTGCTTGACAAGCTAATTTGAAAATCAAGCCCAGGATGGAGTCAGCCTCTTCCAGTGGGGCACATTTGTCTAACTCATAATGTTTCACATCTTAAAATTCACATCCAGGTGGTAAAAAATAACAAAAAACAATCACCTAGGATCATAATTCACATAAGAAAAATAGAAAACCCAAACTGCAAAAAGGGAAACACAACCACAATAAGCAGAAAGCACAACGACATTAACCTCTTACCAGAAAAGGTAACCTCTGGTAGCTGATTGGTCAAACGCTCTGATATGTTTTTCCAACAAAACACCTCATAAACCATTGTGTCAGAGGTGCAGACATTACCAGACCTACTGTGTGAGTTCGGGGGAAAAGGGCGGGTCTTGCTAGAAATGCAGTGGGGTCCATAATAACAAATGTGAATGGTGTGCAACAATCCTTGTCAATATGAAGTAACCAACTTTTCTAGTAGAAGTCTAATTTGCTGCGCTTTCTGCTTTTTCGGCTGTGTCTTGTAATTTGTGGTTTTGTTTTTTCTTATTTGCTGTTGTGATTTGCACTTCAGGGCCACAGTAGGATGTGTGTAATTCACAAGTGTAAATGTGCAGTCGCGTAGGACCTTATTTTTCTATTCACGTTCAAATTGTGTTCATACATTAAAATTGCCAATCACAAGCATGTACAAGTCTTCAAGTCAAGTGTATAGTTATAATTTTCAGATGTTAAAAGGCAAATTTGACATCTGACATTGTTGTAAGCGGGCTGGATAGAAAAGGCCTGGTTGACAATCACTGCTCTCATTTTTTAATGAAAAAGATGGACGGAGTAGAGTCATCTACAATCTACTAAGAATTGGATGTGAAGCGATAAAAAA
>CAEMYA010000028.1:1724065-1762941 GCA_903131615.1 Diplodus sargus
TTTTTTTTTTTGCTCTTCCATTCAAGGCCATTTCTATATAAATGATATAGGCGGAGCGAACGACAATTTCAAGTCTTTAAGTCGGAGCACACTCAGCAATTTATATCACTGCCCAGGATTTTCACTTTGATTAACTGAGGATGTTATTACGGCATTAAAATTGATGAAGTAAATTTAAGTGAATCATACGGGACGTTTGCTTTAAATGAATAAGCTCGCTCGAGGAGTGCACTTGGTATGTTTCATGTACAACATCATCATTAATTTAATCTTGCCCGTCAGCGACTCTCGCATGCACTAAAAAAACTGAGAAAAAGAAGGAGACACGTTGCGTGTGCTTCGGCCGTCACAGCAAACCTCAGCTGAGCCTGCACGTGAAGCCTTGCATCGTCTCATTTAACACTCTATCACGTCCCACCTGAGCACACCCTCAGTCATTGCTGAATT
Source organism: Diplodus sargus (assembly GCA_903131615.1). Lineage (NCBI taxonomy): Eukaryota > Metazoa > Chordata > Actinopteri > Spariformes > Sparidae > Diplodus > Diplodus sargus. Next base: position 1,724,513 of record CAEMYA010000028.1, read on the forward strand.
ACCTACAAGCTACCCATTTGCATCGACAGAACTTTTGTGATCGAACGACAAGCCCTCAGACGATCAGGTCGGCGTGATTTCTGATTTTAACGTGCTGTCTTACACAAAGCAATGAACCATAAAATCTCAGAGTATCAGATATCTTTTTGGGATGTTTTTGTTATCTGTAATTATAGATAAACTAAATTAATCCATCATAACCCTGAAGACAGTTTCACTTCCTGCTACAGTCTACTCGGAACAAATCCCTTTAACAAACATCAAATTTAACTGTCACTCTCCGCTCCTCTGTGAAAATATCTGAAAATAAATTTCAGACTTAATATCTTCACTTCAATAAATCTTTGTCTAAATAGAGGCAGTGGCTGAGAGCATTTCAAAATTAATTCAAACGATGCGGCATGCTGCCACCAAGATCGAGGACTTGTTATGATGCGACAGCACTGAGTGGGATTGAATTTCGAGTTTGGTGTAATGATTTGTTTTACAAAGAAAAAGACATAATGACTGCGAGGTTGAAGGACACAAGGTTTACTTTAATCACTGATATCAATATAAAAACACATGTCTCCGGCACAGAGCACCTACATTTCATTCTTAATTTTAATGATGTAAAAAGTAATTGGTCAGATAAACAGGTCAGAAATCTTCTTTTGCAATTACGCAGCTGTGAACCTGAACATTCTGTTTTCCTCCCATGCCTGTGCTTTTCACAGAGCACCACTGGGAATTGATCCTTGACTTTTCGCTCTGTGCTGTTACTTGAAGGTGGGGTGTGATAATACATGCTGGCTGCTCATCTTGAAGATTTCCTCCTTACAAAATAATCCTATCAACACCAAAGACTGTAATAGAAAAATAACATGACAACTTCCTACGATGTTAATGCTTTCTGATTACTTAAAAGGAGACTGACTATGCTTTTCGCTTTCCTTCTGCATGTAAAAGGTCTTTAAAGTTTAACTATATATATATATATATATATATATATATATATAAAATAATGCATAAATAAGGCGTTAACGCAACATCCTCTTAACGCCGTACATTTTTTTAGCGTGCGATTAATGCTCTGTATTAAAAAAAAGAAATGCGCATTATATGACATGAAAAGTGAGGAAAGCGAGCCTACCGGAGACATAGTGAGCGGTGCTGGCTCAGGTGTGTGTGTGCTGACCAATCACAGGAGCTAAAGGAGGATGAATACGGTGCTGCAGCACAAGGACAAAATGAGGAAACGGATGTGTTTTTTGAGCACTAAAGCATGTAATTCTGTTCTAGTAGTAATCCAAAATAAAAATAAAAACTATGTCCCCTTAAAATCATCACTTTCTTAGTTTAAAACCCAAATGTGAAAATGCAGGAAAGCAATTAGTTTCATTTTACAGGATCAGTTTAGGTATTCCACATGAAAAAATAAATAAATAAATCGCAATCTTTATAATTACACACTAGCATTGTTATATTGCAATTGATTTCTGGCCAATAAAATCTTATATTTGTTTTGTTACCGGGATGAAAGTTGTCTCATCACTGGCAGGTAAAAAAATCTATTACATTAATGAGAAGTGTATTATGTTAGAGTTATTATTATCACACCATAAGCCTGCAAATTCCCTATTACATGAATGTTTTATGATTTCAGTGGAAAATTAAAACATCAACAGTTTTAACGGCGCTCGCCGTACATCCATCATTCTTAAAAGCTGTGATGAAGGCTCTATTGTTTTTTTTTATCATTCATTCATTTCACCGGTCGGTAGGCTCCATTACTCACCGCCAATCTCCAATTTCCACACAAAGGGAACAAAAGTCTACACAACAGTAAATTAATAAAACAACTTCATTCCCTTTGACACGAGCCAAGCCTTGTCCACAGGCACCAGCGAGCCCCCCCGCACCTCCTCCCCACGCCCCACCAATGCACCTGCTGGCTTTCAGGGTCGAGGCTGACGAGTTAATGCGGCTCAGGTGTTGTAATTGAAGATTGCTACCAGCTGGTTGCAGTGTAGCTTGGCAGGGCAGAGCAGAGCGGAGTTGGCTGCCGGGGCTGAACAGGTGAGCAGGCGCTTCAGTGCTGCTGGCCTCTGTTCACAACAAGCCCCTTGTTCATGGAGAGGCACTCGTGTCTCCAGGCGCCGCACGCACATAATGGCTCTAACAGTGAAATAAAGAGCGGAGAACGAGCGCTTCATTGAATATTAATCTCGAAGAATACTCCAAAATTAAAACCAACTAACCTCATTAGCACCGTTTTTTGAAAGTAGAGAGAAAACAGAGTCAAATATCAAACAGTGTTTCATTGTCCAAACACTTGCTGGGCCTGTCTGCCGCGCCAAATATTCACTTAGTTTAATGCAAACCACCCACGCACGCTGAGGCATTCAGGACAGTTTTTAGATTAAATAAGTCGCACATTCTATTCTAAACTCTCCACAAGCTCTCTGCTAGCATGGGAGAGCTCGCACACCACCACTTTGTACCTTTAGAGGATCCATTTAATGCCTTCCATTTACATCTCTAAACCTGATAAACATGACATTTAGGCAGTAATCTAATAAGCCACCACTACAGGTCCAAATGGAATTAACGCAGTTTGCAGTCGCCCCACAATGTATCCAGCGTATACATAGACGTCTTCAGATGTCTGAGCTACGTTTGCAGTTTCTCCCTTATCTCGTTCTCATTTCCATTAGCAGCATAAGCCGTGCATTTATAATGTCTACCACTATCTGCAATAACTAATAAAGGCTCCCGACATAAGAGGTCATGGTGGTAGTTTTCCTTTTTTCCTCAAGTGCCCACTTCAATTTCAGTTAGATCTAGTGCCAGATCTCCTGCCAAATCTGTAAAATAAGAAAAAGAAAACAGGCCTATGTGGTTTTTGGTGTTTTATTAAGAGCTGATTTCCGAATGTAAATAAGTGAAAACTATCCAAAAACAATAGCAGGCATGTCAGGAGCATGGCTTATGCAACTTGACTAATCTCGGAGTAGCCTGGAGCACCCACTGTGCATGCTTGCAAACACAAATCAGCCTTTTCTTTATGTTTCTATTCATTCTTTTTTAGCTGCTTGTTGCCAGAGGGACACAGGATATGTGAGCAAAGCTGCAGGGAGGTGAGTTCAGGTGCTATGGTTATGGGACAGTTCTGTGTGACCACAGGCATCCCCTGCAGCTCTAAAGAAATTCGAAATCGATCATTGCATTCACACACTGTGGCACCTGGGTGGGGATGGGTGCAAGCCAACACCTTATGCCTCTTAAACAACTACAGTGGGGCTGCATCGTGAGGGCCAGCAGCACTGTGCAGAGAGACAAGTCAATAAACAGTTACTCGCGCCAATGGGTTATTTGTCAAGTACAATTATGGGGAAAAAAAAACATTTTTGAGACTGATGTTACCCAGTTCAAACCAGTTACAGATAGGAATGGAAGGTAAATGCAACGATTAGAGGATGGATTTAGAAGAGGTGGCACTTAATACCAAGAGTAATCCGAGGCTGCTGTTAGGAACCGCAAAAAGGGCCAGAAAAGGCTCCTCAGAAAAGCAGGAGGTAAATGAAGACAGAGGCAGACGGGGACCATGAAATATGCATGTCTGTCCTGAAGTGGAGGAGATATAAACAAGTTCCCAATAAAGACTAAAAATGAGTAAATAAATAAATAAATCCACATGAAATGATAAGGATTTAAAAGCAGCAGTACTTGAACGAAAAGAAGGTGAGGGGGGGTCACATGCTCAGAGCGCGTTCGCTCATTAAGATCCGAGATTTGCCGGCATGCGACACACGCAAAGTCATCCGCGAGAACAGAAGAAATCTCACGGCAAATGAAATGTTAAACAAGAGCCATGTCTAGAAACAGTGTAACGCCCTCAGGCATTACAGTCTGTTGTTGGGAGATAGTCCTGGCTTATTATGCTTTACAGGCCGCGATTCATAATTAAATATTAAATCTAATTAGCAGAATTTCTCTCACTCAGTGCGTAATTCACTGCACCGGCGTAACCCTTCAGTAACGTCACGTGCTAAGTTTTATGTTGGTCTGGTGTGATATTGAAGTAGAAGTGCAGTAGTAGTTCTGAGTTTTGAGTTATTCTGTTCACCGCCTGTATCATTATGCCCGGTGTGTCGACTGCAGTGTGAAAGGGTTTCCAGGTATTTGACAGAGAGAGCTGTTCCAACATTTGAAGTGTTTCATTATGTTTAACTAAAAAAAAAAAAAAAAAAAAAAAAAAAAAAAAGCAAGAAAGCTTGTTAGGGAGTTTTTGCGAAGGAATATTAGCTTTCCTTCCATTAGTCCTTGTAATAGTCCTTTGAGTTCACAGCCCAATCATCTGACACTTAAAACTAATCACCTGCCTCATACAATCCGTCAACTTCTCATCGAGGGGCCTCTAGGTGATAGAATAATTGGTTATGGTTCACTTTCTTCCAGGAGGGAGATGTTGTAGTTCCTTTTTTGTCTTCTGTGTCTTCTTCTCTCCGAAGAGTTAGGTGACGGCGACGGTGGAATCCTTGTGCTAAACAGAAACATCCAGTGACATCTCGCAGGCAGAGTTGACTTTGCCGGATTTGCGGGAGCCCCCCCGAGTGTCACTTGAGCGGATCCAAATAATTGATTGGGCTCATTATCCCAACGCTACATTATCTCTGTGTGAGACTTTTGCGTTATTTAGTCGCAGCGTTCTCTTTTCTACTTTCTGTTTCACCGGGGGATTTATTGCCGTGTTAATTTGTGCTTGCCAATCTTATAACTAACATACTGCAATGTTTAGAAACTGCTGCAGGATGAGTTTTTTTGAGGGGAGCCAGATTCGAACATAGCCTGGAATGCTAGTTGATGGAAATGTCCGAGAGGTGCTGGATTTTTTAACAGCTTTTGAGCATTTTAACAAGCACAGTCCAGCAGTTATTGACCAGCACTATCTGTGCTGAAATGCACTTTCATCGGGGATCAATATTAGATAGTAGCAAAGTGTGTATTATCAATGCATTCAGAGCCTTTTTAGATGTGATTTGTTTACTCATTAAAGCGCACTTTTACCCTAAAGAGCAGTCAGTACGTAAACATATTGATATTATTTCCATATTGTATAAAAAAATACACTAACGTGTACTTTGCAGAACTAATTATCCAAACCTTTACTGGTCTGTCACTTTCTACACTCACATATCCACTGTACAATAATCACCAGCTGATTGTAATCCTCCCAAACAGCTGACCCTCTCCCCTCCAGTGACAGAATGTAACCTTTAGGAGGAACTGCCCCATCTCCTCGGGGACAGCCAGCGTAGACAGCAAATTCAGAGCGGCCGAGTCTTTCAAGAGGCAGCCGAAAAGGGCACCGGCTTGTTGAGGGGGGATACGCACTCAGCTCACGGATGTCAAAAACCCCTCGGAGCTTTGCCTGCTCACCGCTTGATAATTGGTCATCTATCTACTCTCCTGTGATCACCGGTTTAGTTCCACCTCCCTGGGTCAGTCATTTATTTCTGGTCCCATTGCTGCTTGTTTGTTTCCAGTTGTGTGGTCAGCTGTCTACTTCTGGTCCTGAGATGAGACATTTTATTTTCTGGTGCTGCAGTCGGTGGTTTACGACTGGTTTCAAGGACATCAAGGCAGTCAGATGTGCAGTGATGCAGCCGTTTTCTGCTTGACTTTATTAATTGGATTTAGACGTATTCAATGCAGTGGAAACATTGTGTTTTGGTCATAAATATATAAAGAGGCAGACACTAGTTTATGCAGTGTTTGAAGAAACTGCTATGGGATTGTGTGCTACTGAAAAGAAGTTGCTAAACTGCTACTATAGGCTATTTGCTTCATGTGTAATAGCAATGAAAAGTGTTGAAATAAGACTTGTAGTCTAAGGACTTATATGAGCTAAAGTATACAGGGAAGGAGTTGAGGTGTCACTCAAGTTGTCTTAGATGGAATGAGGGTGCACCATCAACTTGAAGGCTAAGTCCTCAATATTGGAGGGAGTATGTTGGTCGTATGAGTGTCTGTGTTTAATGGAATAAAAAAATTGAATTATTTTATTTTGAAAGTCATCATCGTCCTAAGGCCTGCAGTATGTGACCTTTTGGGTCCAAACAAATGCCGAAGTCAGTTGAAAGTATCTTTTGATGGAAAATAAAATGTACAAAGAGTCAGAAATGTGGGATTAAAGGTGCAACTGGTGAGAATTTTAGTTTGGAAACATTCAAGACTTCATTTAAATTATCAACAGAATGTGGAGGAATAACAGTTTTATGTAATGTGATGCAATATTTAGCCTGCTAGCCAGCTAGTTCTGGGCCATCCAAGTCCAAAGCTCCTTTGCTTGTGTCATTGAACACCAACACTTCCCCAGTGACCCAAGCTCCCATTCCAGACCTCTAGCTGCACAGCTAACTGAGCTAACAATATCTATAGTTGGCAGCACTTATTGGGTACTTTGGTGGTACACCGCTTTTAAAGTATTAAAAGAACACAAACACTGACACTATTTCTTATAACATCCACAATAAGCGAAAACATTTTGAGGTTTATCAAAAGGTCACTGTGTTGAAGTAGTAATGTGAAATCAGAATGAAAAACCAGAATAACTAAGAAATTGCTGTTGCCAAGAGTCTTACATTTATTTTGACTACTTGGGACGTGGCCTTTACATGGAACATGAGAAACCCTGTCAGTCATCTCCCTGTTTACAGTGTGATCATCTTTTCAGTATCTAGGTTTTCTGATCATCTTCTTGCACATTTCTCACCATGTCTGTTCTGTACCAACAACAACAAAGGATATTCGGAAAAACCTGCATAAGCTGTTTACAAGCCACAGTCGCCTCTTTTGGAAGCATATCCAGGTTTCATAAACCAGGATAAGCTGTTTACAGGCATTATATTTGGGTGATATTCCAGCGTGTTAAAATCTTCATATATGCCATGTGCTGTCGTTATTTTTTCTTTTCCGTGCCATAGAACGTCTGTTTTCTCCCTTATAAAAGTTTGAGATCCCTCCTTTTCCCTCACCTTACCAGTTGAGACTGTGAAATGTAAATTTGAAAGTAAAGTGCGCTGAGAAGTTTTGCAGTGAATGAGCTGCGTGTGTGAAATGAGGTTGAGTGGGACACCCTCATGCACAATATTTAATGGAGCCATGGGAGCAGAGTGGGATCGCGGCAGGATGAGTCAGCTCTGTAAATGCGGAGAGAGAAGCAGTGGCTTACATATCGACTGGTAAAGGGGGGCTGATTTCTCTGGTGAAAAAAGATCCATATGACAGGAATACCTTGAGGCCCTTTGAGGAACTCTGTCAAGAATACAAACTATGTGTTAATCAGGGATGAGAAGTATCTCCAAATTGGCAGTCTCCTGGAAAAATACATGTGGGATGAATATTGCTCTTGCATGAAAAAACAAAACAAAAAAACAACCGCTACCTAAAGCTTGCCCTGTTTTAGAAAGCAAGTCTTTTAAACCTACATCTTCAAATCGTTATATTACACTTAATGATTCAAATTATACGAATTCCAAAATGGTTTCCAGGGAGATAAGGACTACATTCATTCACTGCATAATCATTAAACAGTTCTGCCGGACTCTCTCATAACTATTAAGACTCAATTTATGAGCGAATCCCAAGTGAGGAAGGCACTCTGGCTCATTCTCTCTGTGATGGTTTGCTGACGAGGGTTTTAGTTACCAATCAAGATTGGTATTAGACGACTGAAGGTGTAAAATATCCATATTCATCCGGTAACCCAACCCGTCAGTGTCCTTACTTTAACACGAGACAGCACAGAAGACAGCACTTATGGTCAACCGGACATTTGCTTAAAGCGGCTATAATCAATATTTTTTCTAATAACAGAGATCACGTGTTCAAATGTGTTATGTCTAAAGGTTTGTGTGGGGACCAGACTGAACTTCCCTTAACAATCTCTCAGGCTACTCTTTGTCGGGTCCTCAAGTTAACTCTTTTGGCTTACTTTCACCAACCTCAAAGCATCAGTTTTGTCCACCATAGGCAGCTGTTTTCAGTGAGAAAAAGCTCCAAAAAAACCCACTGGAGGCTACCTGAATGACACCAAAAAACAGACAGAGACAGTTGGCAACAAGGAGTGCAGCATTTCAAAGCTAAAGATCCAGAAATTTCCCGTAGGAGTTGGTGAAGATCAAAAGCCAAGCTTAAAAGGAGGGCCAATATTTGACTTAAAGGTCCCATGTTGTGGAAAGTAAAGATTCTCATGTCTTTTTGTTATAAAACAGGTCTAGTTTCTTTATAAAAATGCTCAAAACACTCAATCCAAAGAGAAATGCACACAGCCAGTGTGAAAAAAACTGTGCTTTCAAAGTAACTTTCAGGAATTCTGTAAAGTTGTGATGTCACAGCCATACGGTCCACACCGCAATTGTGCCCAATCAACTTTTTCATGGGGGGCGGGGGGCTTGTCTTGTGAGATTCCTCCAAGATCTATGTTTGTCCCCTCTCGTTAACTTTTTACATCCTACTCATGGGACAAATCTTGTGGTGACATGCTACTGATCTATATCATTCCATTGATGACAACCAACTGAATGTTCCAATGAAGCCTGGCACTACGAATGCATGCCCATGTCCAAACTCACTGAAATGAGTGTTTGAACTAATTTTAAGATTTTAAATCTTGTACTGAAAGTCTTGAATGGCCTTGGCTCCTGCCTTTATCTGTTATCTTTTCTAACTCCCGATGGACCTGAGGATCTCAGGTAGGCAAACTCTGTGTACTTTTTTATTTTATCTTGCTATTATCTTAACTTCTGGGTCTCTTACTACATGTGTTTATTTCAAAGCACTTTGTAACTTGGTTTCTGAAAGTTGCTATATGAATAAAGCTATTATTGTTATTATAAAGAGACAGCAGCTGAAATGGAGTGTTTAGGCAGAGGGTGAATAGAGGTGCTGTGGCAGTGGTGAGCATGAGCCTTAAAAGCAGCATAATATAAACTCTTTTGGTACAGTGGCCTTCTTCGGCATAATGGTGTATATTTTTTATACTTTTTGAAAAGTCTGTGTGTTTCTGTTGATGTGCTTAACCAGTATGTGCTATAAACTTACATAATAGTGATATTAATATCATATAAAATAATGTAATTATAATTGATTATCATTTCAGATATGTATTAAACAGTATTGAAAGGGAAAGTCTTGTGAAAGATCTTCAATGACTGATTTTTTCAATGCTTAAACAAACTAAATGAACAAACTCTCTTTTTTTGTTTGTTTTATAACTGAATAAACTGAGTAAACCAACTGATCTTGAAGTACAACACAGTTTCATACTGTTTTACTTCCTTACACCTCTCTAGCTTCAAACAGTGTTCTGGGGACCTTATTTTCCTCTGAGAAAATATTTGAATATTATAATTCTGAGGTTGAATAAAAATAAGTGCTATACCTAATCCAATAAGACATTATCCAGAGCACAGAAATAAAGCTGTTTCCTTGTTTTTTTTTGCTTAATAACATCAGTATAGTAAATTCTCATAGGGAAAAAAAACATAAAAATGTCTGCTGTGAGAAGCCTGTGTTTACTTTCAGACACCTATGTTGTGCCTTTCCCATCCGAAAGAGACACAGCATAAAACGGCAGCCATTGTGCTTAGACGTGTGAAAGCCTCGGACGGCATTATATTCAACTCCAAACTGCTCGATTTCTATTGACATTTCCCTTTAGCGTGCTCCCCTCACATTCTGCTGCCGCCGATGTCATAGAGAGCCATTAAACTACCAAATGGGTGCAGGCAGGGAAAATACCTGCTTCTGCTCAATGAGACTGTCACTTTACAAGGTCACTGAGCCTGATCTGCACTGGTACAAAAATTAGGGGGCCCTCAGTATCGTGAAAATTAAATTGACAGGAAATTCATTCGCTAATGAAACAGACAAAAGAGCTAATCACTCGCTATCTAAAATGTCGCCCATAGTGATTTAAAAAATACACAGTCCATCTCTCGCTCTCTTTCATTTATAATGAAGTCTCTCATTCAGTTGAGTGATCTCGCTTTCAAAAAGAACTTGTTTTTTTTTTCCAAACGCACCTAATTGGACTTCACAACCTCTCACTGTCGATCTTGTCTAATTAAAGGTCTCTCATTCTCCCTCTCACCTCGCGTGTCTAGTGCTCGTCAAATAAAAGGTCTCACTCTCTCCCCTTTCTCTTTCAGATCCCAACTAAATAAACTCGCCTCCTCTTCTTTTCCTGCCGCGTTCACGTCTTAAGTAAATTAGAAAATGCGTAATTGAATATCACTGTCTCGCTCCATAAGCTTTAAGCATTCTGTCTGCTCCTTTTCGATGCACCTCTCACCTCAGCTCCCAGCCAGTGGGGGTTTTTCTCACTTGTTTACTTCCTCTGCGTAGCTCTAAAGCACTGTTTTGGACTGGAGCCCATTCCTTTAGATGTTTAAGATCTCAACATCTCGTCTGCTTCCTGTATCAGTACTGAAGGTTCTGTTTGCCTCTCTTTTGTTGCCCTAGACATATGGGACGCAAATCTGTTCAATGAGGGAAGCTGAGGCGTCTCATCTCCTCCATAGTTCCTCCCTGTTGTGGAGCCTGAATAAAAAACAGAGCAAACCTAAAAAGTGTTATTTTCTCAGTATTGTATGATGCCAAATTCTGTAATTGTGTCTTGAGAGGGCAACAGGGTTATTTTTAGTCCGTCAGTTGAAGTAGTCTGCAGTAGATTTAGCTCCCATTAGAATATAAATACTGCACTGTGCTTTTATAGGAAGGTTATGGAAATATATCACTGCAAATGTACCACACATAGTTCTGTCATGTATCTTACTTTTTGGTTGGTCACAGAAGGAGCGCATAGTTTTTCTTGAGAAAAGTGCAAAAATTACCATTATATGTAAATGACATACTCAAAGAGGTGCAGCTATTAAAACTGCAACATTGTTGTTATTGTGCAACATGCGGCTGCACAATTTTTCCTACAAATCTTTTATATTTATTTCCATATGATGTATGTCTATTCTTACAGCATGCTTACAATTTGTATATGCTTTACAGTGAAGAAGAAGAACATCTTTTTATTACTACTACAACTACTGATGGTGATGATGATTATGATGATCAAGTCAAACAGGAAAAGAAAATGAGAAAATAGTCAGTATAGTTATGTATATACATAAATGCACAGAGGCAGACCAATATGTCTTTTTCAGGGCCGATACCCATTATTAGAAATCAAGGAGACTGATAACTGATCTTCAAACTTATATTCATTTGCAGTAAAAATGGCAATCTTAGTGTCAAACATTCAAACAACCAGAGATCAGTACAATTTGCATTTTTATGTTGATTGTATTTTTGAACTGATAGTGTATATTTTCTACACCTTCAACACTAAGACCAGGAAGTAAGTAGGATTATTTGCATTAAATGCACAGTGCTTTCAGTGCCACTGTAAATGCATGCAGCATACACTCCTCTGATCAAGCCTCAAAAACGAATCTGTCTCCTTCACCAAGGTTCCTACCTTTGCTTGTTTATTTGGGACGTGACATCAATCTCCTGAGGTTTGTACTTCATGCTGTGGAGGTGTGGGGGGGCATGGTAGGGGGTGGCTGTAGCTAGGGGAGTCAGGATGTAATGTTAGGCTGCAGCACCTGCTCATGTCCTCTAGCCTGGCTGTTTATCTCCCACTGAGCAGCTAGAAGCTCAGGAAAGTGATGCAGTCTATCTGGCTGCCAAGTGCAGAACGGAACTTTAAATTTCCCCCCCAAAGGATTTATTGAACACTGAAGTCGGCTTGATTTTGTGCTGGCTAATGAGCCTTACTTAGGTTCCTGCTTATGCCTATTTCACCAAGGATAACTTGGTTTTTCGAACTTTATTAAAATAACATTTGGAGTCTTTATGGCCAAGTCGAATTCACAGAAGAAGAAAAAAAAATGGCAATGTGAGCTACAGCTCTGAAAGTTGAACAGTTGGGGACGGTGCCTGCCAAATACTGAATGGCAGCAGCTAATCAGTTTTGGGAAATCAGTACTCGGTTGATTACAAGTAGGCCTATCTCTGGAAAGGCACACCAGAATTTTGAAGTCGCGTGTGCTTGGCAACGGTGCAATCCAACGATGACAGCTCATTACACAGTATTTAAGGAAATCTTAAAACAGTGATGCAATGTCAGTTTAGTTAAAGAGATTTCACCACAATACCTGCCATTGTTTGCTGGGATTACAGCTTGCTGTTTGGATTCACTCGCATTCTCATCCAGGCTGGAAGTTTGAGAGACAAGCAAAATGTCTTAAAATGCAAACACATGCTCCGTGTAGAGAATGGCAGAAGATAATGTGGAGGCGAAAAACAAAAAATGGAATTTGGTTCTAAAGAGGATACAGTATTTGTTATTGCCAGTAAATGCTGTATTGGCATAACAATTAAAGGTCTGATGATTGTCAGCCTCGCTCTGGAAACACTGGGAATTATGTTTTATTTTTTTTTACAGTTATGGTGCGAAGCCACTCCTGCCAAAGTCGTATTCTTGTTTCAATTTGAAACTGTTTTTCTCAAAATAAATCAATGTGAGAAACATTTCTCAGTCAAGAGTCATCACATGCATCCGCAGCCTGTAAGCCTCTTTATGTTCCCAGCATTTCTGGATCTGTTTCAGCTGCTAGGAATCATTGTTTTCTCATTCACTTGTCAATGTAGCTTCTGAAAGAGGTCTTATTCTGACATCAACTTAACACAGAAAGGTATTTAATTTAGTTCAGATTTCTGTTACGGGCATCTAATCAAATCAGTAGGCCACACTGTTTGATGCATAAACATAAAATGTCAGAAAACAACAATAAGTGTCTTAATATACAGTGCCTTGCAAAAGTATTCACTCCCCTTGAACTTTTCCACATTTTGTCATGTTTTTACCACAAATGTAAAAGTATTTTATTGACAGCTGCAAGTCTTTTGGGGTAAGTCTCTACCAGTGATGCACATATAGAGACTTCCTTGCAAAATAGCTCAAGCTTAGTCTGATTGGATGGAGAGTGTCTGTGATAAGGTAAATTCTTGCCGAGATTCTCAAGTTGATTTAGGTCTGGACTTTGACAGGGCCATTCTAACACATGAATATGCTTTGATCTAAATCATCCCATTGTAGCTCTGGCTGTATGTTTAGGCTCTTTGTCCTGCTGGAAGGTGAACCTCCGTCCCAGACTCAAGTCTTTTGCACACAACAGGTTTTCTTCCAAGATTGTCCTGTATTTGGCTCCATCCATCTTCCCATCAACTCAGACCAGCTTCTCTGTCCCTGCTGAAGAAAAGCATGTTGCCACCACCATGTTTCACGGTGGGGATTGTGTGTTCAGGGTGATGTGCAGTGTTTTCTGCCACACATAGTGTTTTGCATTTAGGCCAAAAACATCAATTTTGGTCTCATCTGACCAGAGCATCTTCTTCCACATATTTGTTGTGCCCCCCACATGGCTTGTGGCAAACTGCATGGCTTTCTTCTTGCCACTCTTCCATAAAGGTCTGATTTGTGGAGTGCTTGACTAATAGTTGTCCTGTGGACAGATTCTCCCACCTGAGCTGTGGATCTCTGCAGCTCCTCCAGAGTTATCATGGGCCTCCTGGCTGCTTCTCTGATCAATGCTCCCCTTGCCCAGCCTGTCAGTTTAGGTGGACGGCCATGTCTTGGCAGGTTTGCAGTTGTGCCATACTCTTTCCACTTTCAGGTGATGGATTGAACTGTGCTCTGTGAGATGTTCAAAGCTTGGGATATTTTTTCATATCCTAACCATGCTTTAAACTTCTCCACAACTTTATCCCTGACCTGTCTGGTATGTTCCTTGAGCTTCTTGATGCTGTTTGTTCACTAATGTTCTCTAGCAAACCTCTGAGGCCTTCACAGAACAGCTGTATCTGAGATTAAATTACACACAGGTGGACTCCATTTAATAATTAGGTGATTTCTGAAGGCAACTGGTTGCACTGGATTTAATTCAAGGGTATCAGAGTAAAGGGGGATGAATACTTTTGCAGACCACACTTTTCTGTTTTTTATTTGGTAAAACAAAATTAAAACCATGTATCATTTTCCTTCCACTTCACAATTATGCACCACAAAAAAACCCGATAACATACATTTACATTTGTGGTTAAATGTGACAAAATGTGGAAAAGTTCAAGGGGGGTGAATACTTTTGCAAGGTACTGTAAGTAATCATCTGGGGAAGTTTCAAGGTGATATATCTTCATTATTCACCATTTTTCTGTCCAAAAATGTTTGGAATTTTGTAATACATATATTCAAAGCATAAAATATGTAGAAACTGGCATTTTGTGCGGTTTGTCAATCCCCATTTTTGTATTGGAACACCACCGAATAAAAATTCCAGGCCTGTGACAATTTGTCAGGTGTAATGTAGGTGCTAACAAACTGTAGCTTCATGTTTACTCATGAGTTTAGAGTGCAGAATCAAGGGGCGGATAGAGGGGGCGGAGTGGCTGAGACACCATTCACCCTTTTAAAAGACACTGTGGTATCACAAAGACTCTCAAGTCGTTATTTTACGGTACAAAAGTTGCATAATGGTGCTTCAAAAGCCATTTTCTCAAATGAGTTTGTTTTTTGTTACTCTGAGGGATTAATCTCCACCTCAGTAGCACTTCCACACACCATACTTTTCAGTTGTATCCCAATCTATATTCTGAAGGTTTTTAGTGAGAGTTGTGTTCATATATCATTCATAGCCAGATTTCATTTTGTTCATTAAAAGCATGGGCAGAAGTGGATTTTATATGGCTGTTGCCCATATTCTCTGATTTACAGAGTGATAAAAACATAAATTAATAAAAACAACTTTAACTCTAATATATCAGCAAATAGAAACAAGAATGTTTTCAATGTTTAGAATTTCGTTTTGGAAATTAATCAAAATGTTGTTAGTAGATGATGCCCCATTTGCAAACATATCAGAAAACTATCAAAATGATTGTCCTAATATAAGTAAATTGAGAATGTGCTTGCGTTGCAGCTGCTCCCATTCACAAATCTCAGAAAATATGCAGAAAAATAAAAACCATACATAAGCAAGAATAATAAAAATAGAATATAAATGTAAGAAAGGTACATTCTACTAGAAATGGGGGAACTTCGTGATATGTCTATCAATTAGCCTAGTGTTACCTCTAATCACCTGTGGTCTCCTACGTGCCAGTTTGATGATGACAATAAAGGTGTTGCCGTGGTGTTTTCACACTTCTCCTCCCAGGAATCCCTTATGTCCTCAAAATTAACCACTGTTGCTTTACACCTTGGGGCTACTCCAATTGCTTCTTATTATTCTCTTATTTCAAAATCATGTCATGAGTAGAAAAAAAAAAATAGTAATAATGCGGCCTACAACAGGTGTTCTTTCCACGAGGATCGTTCTCATTAGCGATTATATTTCAAATCAGCGCTGACACTGACGCTACAGTTGTCAGACAATAAATCAGACCTTGTTACAGGCACGCCACGTCTCTCTTTACGTGACAGGAAAGAGATAGAGAGTTAGAAGCCGAGTTGGCAAACGCAATGTTCTGATGTCCAACTCACACTTTGTTTCCATAATTAGCTGTTTAAATAGTTCACAGTTGTTTAACAATGTAGAGAATTGGTAAATTTTATTTTTATGATGTCAGTTCAGTAGCTGCCAGGATGACATATTTCAACTTCCATAACGAGACGTTCTTTCACACATGACTAAACCTGTATCCCCCACCCCCTCTCCCTCATTCTTACGAGATAGAGGCCATTTTCGCACTCTTTGGCCATCACAGTAACAGTCAAGAAGATTTGACAAGCATGGCAGGTTTTCTCCTTCTCACTGTAGAAATGGAGAAAGCTGGAAGTTCTGAAGCCAATTACTTAAGTTTTTGCCTGTTTTCTTTCATTCCCCCTCTCACGCGGGAAGGGTTGAATGAAAACTTCCTACAGTCCTATTATCATATGGTAATAACGTACCATAGCCTGCATGTTTTTATGTGCCAAGTCATCTCCTCATCATTTATTCTCTTTATTTTGTGCTGCATTCTAATCTCCCCGCGTATGAAAAAAAAAAGGTACTTAGAGGATCCTTTTTGCAGAATAACTGGTTTCTGTGCTGCCGGAGTGTGTGCCAACGGGGACATTTACTCAGAGATTCTTCGCAGTGTTTAGATAAGACTTTGGATGCCGGTGACAAATCAAATGCATGTCTGTGGGAGTGTGAGAGGACAGCAATACAGCCAATCATGCAAAGCTGTCCTTGCTCTCTGCCAAAATGAGATTCATATCGGGAGTGAATAGCTGTTTTTTTTCTGAAGAAGCGGCTCTGAATGGTACAAAAATATCCTCGAAAAAATGTTAAAGAACATATATTCATGCCAAACGACTGCGGTCACAATAAAAACAGAGGCAAGAACTAAGGAATGATGCTCTGTTTATCTGGGAAAAAGTGAGACTTCAGTTTTAATTTAGCTGGAAATACTGTATGCATCATCAGGGGTAGCTCCTGCACAGAACCAGTGTTTAGTTTGTGTGCAGAGTTTCTGTCTAGTTTTGAGCATTTCCTTTATATCTTTACTTGTAGATCGACAAAGAAAGATGTTTGTACTGCAGCTTCACACTGAAATGTTCTGCCACGAGGTCTGTAACTGTGTCAAAGGGCTAAAGTTAAAATGGCCCTTTCCCATTCCTTTTTTTTTTTTGCGTGTTGGCGTGTTGTTGAAGTAGCCAGAGGGGATGCAGTGAAGGAGATGGAGGAGGCAGAGCAGGTTGCACATCATCCGTCTACATCTTCCAGCATTGTAACGAGCAGTTTTGCATTGTTCTGTCAGAGTAGTTAAGCAAATTATAGCTGCGAGTCTGACAAACGACTGATGTCAAAGTGCTCCAGAGATAAAAAAATAAATAAATGAAGGGGCGAAAAGTGTTATGATCAGCTCAAAATACTCGATAAACACAAGACAGAAAAAAGAAAAAGGAAAGGATTACTTTGAGCCTGTACGTTGATGGATCATGGTGGCTGAGTGGCGAATAAATGGGTGATTACACTTCGTATATGACAGCTGACATTGTGTAGTCTGCGTTATACAGTGTGTGAATTTATTGGACCACGATCACAAGGAAGCGACTGAATCCTACAGACAGTGCTGCCGAACACGATTTCACTGGATAACACAATGCTTTAGCCCTTAACTTAAAAANNNATATATATATATATATATCTGCGAGAGGAGGTGGTAACAGGTCTCGGCGGGACTGACCTCACTGCGAAAAAACAACTACAACACAGCTGCTCAAAGAGAAAGAAAAATCAATCACACATACAAGGGAAAATAAACAGAACAAAATCACAACCTAAACCACATGTCAAGTGTGTTGCAATATTTGCAACAGATATTATATCAGCGTAACTCCCGCTCCTTTGTGTTTTCTTGCTTTTGTTCTCTTTAATCAATGCTTTGTTCCAACACTAATGATGTGTCTTCACTTCAAAACACTCCGCTAACTGGTAACAGGTAGGTTGACGTGCATTGGCCATAACAGCCAGCAGACCGTACTCTATGTTCATGTTTTGGTCTGTTACGCTAACACTTGACACATCCTTGATGGCCAACTACACATAGAATTGCACACTGTCATGTATCGTACATATATAACAGGTTTTGTGGTTTGTCTCTGTCTATTTAATAAATGTTTCAAGCCAGAGCTATTTCCTTAAGTGTTCGGCTGCTGCTGACAAATGAATTTGCAAAAAAGACATGCAAAATGGCAGAAAACATGGGATTCAGAGCAGAATGAATCTATAGTGTGAGACATATGGTAGCCTCACGTGCAGGCTTTGCCAACATGCTGATGTGAGATTCTTGAGGTCCGCAGACCATATGCCGTCGCACAGGTGTTGTGTTTGACGGCAGGACTGTCGCGTATTTAAATCCCATATATTTTATGTATACTGACATGTCAATAAGTTTTCCTGTCGTTAAAGGGGCTCTCTGGACTTTCTTTTGTTGTGCTGAGAGCCGCTCGTTTGTTTATATCAGCGGATTTCATTTCAACACTTCTAAGCGTTAGCGGCTGTTGCTTCCTGTTAGCATTGCAGAAGAGAGGCACGAGAGAATCTGCACACATCCTTTGAACTGTCGCAGAAAATCCGACCCGAGTCCATCACACAGAAATTCACAACTTAGACAAATTGTCCACGGGCTTGTATATGCAAGTGAGAGAGATGGAAAAGGATTCATTTGTCATGTCACATTACAATCTGCTCACATATGACCAATAAAGACGTGATTGATCAATTGGAAATGCTACACACAGCCCTTTTATATTCAATAATAAGGAGCAGAAACATATCTAAAGCATATTTGTGTTAAATAATCAGCTGCTACAAAGCTGGGGTTGGTAAGAACAAACAAGAGCAAGCACAATTTTGTAGTATCTCTTGCTGGACAGCTGGGAGATGGGGTAGCTGCTAGTTCCCTACATTCCACAAGCTCTCAGCTTTTTTTTTTAGCTTAATAAATTCATAAACAAACAACTCTGTTAGGCTAAATGTCACAATCATATAAACACAAGGAAAATAGTCGTCATGAATGTACACGAGTCCATAAAGGCTACAGGTCCAACAGTTACTACCTATTGTTGTAGTGTACTTCCTGCTAACTGGGTTAGATTGGCTCAGGGACTGTGTGCTTTGCTTAGCTGCTAAACAAGTCATTTGCTGCTGTAGCGGCTCTGTTCTTTGGCTCATGGACTGTGTGCTTTGTGCTAATTCTCTGCTGAACGACAGAACTCACATATGAATGGGCTCAGAGATTTGCAGCAGCCACAAATATTACAAAAATTGCTTTTTGAATAACTTCCCAAGTCAGTAAGTCATTGCTTAGAGGCTTCATAACCTTTTAGCGCCTTTTAAGACATGAAGAAATGTCTTAAGGAAAAAAGAAATTCATGGAAAGAGCCAAAGTCACTTTTGATGCATTTCCATGAATACATTTTAGTTAACAGTAAAAAAAATCTCACAGCACTGAAAAGATGTTATCCTGTATCATATTCTGAGCATGATTCTTCAAAGAGCTATAACGATATTCGAAACTCAATATGAAGGAACAACATAACTGAAAGTCTATCATGCCTGTGAGCCACAACAGCCCTCATATCATCATGATGATTGATATGAACTAGAAAGCGACATGACAACAATAGTTGAACTTACTGTATCTCTATTAGTTAGCATACCAAAAATGTAATGAGTTTCAAGTGTCCTGCACATGATAAAGTCCAGCTGCACGAAGTCCAATAAATCTGATGAACTGTCACACTAAGACTATGATGTCTGTTCTCATAAATATGTCTGTAAAGCTTTGCTCAAATTGATTGATGGGTGTCACTAATGAAGTTCCTCTCTATTCTCTTTGCAATCAGACTGGCACACACAGCTCGTCACTGATTCTCCCCATCAGCTTGTCAGAAATGATCCTGTCACACAGCCCTCCAAAACCATTAAAGAGGTGAGCACCAAAATTCTCACTTTCATCGGTCAACACTACAACGTCCTTTTCACAACTCGGTCCTGAAACTGATGTACACGATGTTTATTTAAATACAGCGCACGGAAATACTTACTTGAAGTTATTCAAAAATTGTTTGTGAAGCCATTATGACAACACTAGGAGATTAGTTTGATGTCTGACAAGGAAATGATCCCCGTGGATTGGCTCAGTTGTCTTTTCCTCCAAAGATAAGGATTGTGGATTTAATCATTTTGAAATCATAAACTGCCAAGATTGATGACCGTCAACAAGCCAGCCAAAAAAAAAAATCAAAGCCCAGTGCTGCCGTCCACTGAGCTTGAAGGGCAATGCCACTGACTTCACAATCTGTTTACAAAGTACTGCAAATGGGAAAACAGTAGAGGTTGAAAGAAGTGAGCTTAGAAGATAGATCTCTGCCTGACCCGAGCAGCTAGGGGCTACACTAGCCACCATTAGCATAGTGTGTAATCTTGGATTGAACTGGTGACAAAGAAAGTGTTGAATACAAAATAACTTATCTAAAAGTGTTCATATTGAGTCTAACAACATTATATTAGTATGCTAAATTGGTGGAGTGCTTTTTTTTAAATGCAGCTGCTTTAGAAGAATGGACAAATTAACAAACGAAATAGGCTGTCATGGAGAATGATTAACAGCCTGTTCTTACTCCCAGCTTGTCAAATACGGCAGTCTGATCAATGGTTTTACGCCTCCAGCGTAATATCTGGAATTGTCATTCGAGTGCCGTGGTACAAAAACTGTCCCCAGGTGGGCTGTTGGGGTGGTTGGATGTATCATATACAGGACTTTTCCAGAGGCAACCTGGGTTCCAGTTCCATGTGAACAAGTGTCGAGATTAATTTGTTTTTAAGTTGTTTTACAGAAGTAAGGCTACTTACATAAAGTAGTTCATGTAACTTCAGTGACCTGACAGAACTAACTTGAGATACTTATTTGCCTAGTTTGCCTGATTACATGTATGCAGCATTGCTTCGCGAAACAACTCAACCTTCCAAGCTAACGAGTCGCATGCTGAAACTGGCGAGTTACTCCAACGCTGATCGGTTCACTGGAAAACGTAAAAAATCTAGCAGCATGTAAGGTAATGTCTCGCCTAGCTAAACGCAAACCAAGTTTCACCCGACACTATTTTTAAAGGGCATTGTCGCCTGCAACCTGGGTTGAGTGCCAACCAAGCCGACTGATTGGTTTCTACAGACATGCAACAAAGCCAGAGCGTGTTTTTTTTCTTTTCTTTTCCAATACATGAAAGAAAATTGGTACAGCCACACCTGAAACCACACAAACCAAAACCAAGCATTGCCATCACCCACCAGCAAGAGTGTTTCGGTTCCGTACTGTGCACTGCATTCTTGCTTTTGTCACAAGAATGTAGCCCTTTTTTCCTTGTTTTTCTCTGGTCATGTCGCAACATTTTCACAAATATTTGAGTCTCTACCTCGTGAATTTCATCATGTTGAAGTAATTTATCTGGTAAACTGACATTTTTTATGTTGTTTTAAGACTCATACATGAAGAGTTTGCTCTCCTGGCATAAAAAATGCATTCTGTTCATTGATTTTTTTCTGTGTTTGACGTTTGGCCTGTCCTTTTTTAATTGTCTGCTTGTGGCTGTGCATGTTTCTTTCTGTCTGCTTTGAGTACTGGGAGACGCTGCCATTCTGAATACATATTACTTATTTTTAGTCAGACTTGACTCGGATTGGCACTCCAGTCCACAAATACAATTCATTCTCTCATGAAAAAAAGAATGCTGTAGTGTATATCTCATATTTACAGAGTGCCCCCCTTTTTTTCAATCTCAGCGGGTAATACAGGCTGTTTGTGACATTTCCAAATGGGCCAGTTATTTTGTCATAGACTGACAGCCAGTGACTATTCTGACACAGTCGCTAACCTTTTGTCGAACATGTACACCCAAATCATGTTTTTGACCTTTCTCTCTTTTCGCACATTCTGACAGCCGTAGCCTCACACTGTCAATATTCTGTTTAATTTGTTCAGTTTTGCATCTTCCTTTGCAAATTAAGCCACGCAGAGCCTCTCTCTCCCCGCACTGTACCATCATATCCGTATCAATTCAGAAAGAAACGTCTGCCTTTCCCTGCGATTTTGTGTTCGACACCGCTCATTGTGCGTCAGCTGCCCCTCTTGTTTGATTGCGACGACTCCACTGTGATCGCTCATCGGAGAAACAAAAGCGGCGACAAGAACTTGTAAAAGCTGTTCCTGAAATAATACATTGTAGTCAGACAGCAGACACCTTTTGAAAAAAAAAAAAACAGAGGATCCCTCGTCTTGTCTGTCAGGCGGACCTGCGAGATGATTGCTAAACCTCATCACGGAGAAACATTTGTTTACACACATAAATGCTTCCAAACATACCCGGCGCGCAGGCGGCCTCGAGGCGGAGTTGTGGCATTGTGTCTGAGATGAAAGGGGCAAACTCTTTCGCCTCGGGAGATTCAAACTTGGCCCCTCGGTGGGCTGTTCCACTGTAATTAATTCAGCTCCATGTGTCGGCATTTTGGGAAAACTCTCTGCGTCTACCGCAAACGGATTTGTTAAAAACTTTCAAAAATCTATTTATGAGCATTCAAGGTTCGTTGACCTCTGCCTAAGTGTGTGCTTTCTTCCCATTGCATTTCAGCTCTCTCAGTGAATGCAGTTTTGTTTTGAATTGCCTTTTTTACCGTATCATGCATATTCATGAATGCCCGGTTTGTGTCCTTCCAGCCTCGCATTCAGGCATTCAGGGGGACTGAAAGTCTCCGTTACATCACACGGCGGAGACAAGCCGCTTCAGTTTTCATCCCCGTGCTTCATAATAACATTTCTCTTGCCGGCCTTGAAACTGGTAAATTCCTAAAAAAAAAACAAAAAAAAAACATGGCTCCTGTTTCTCATGGAAAATAACTTGCCCTTCACATGTGTCTGATACACCTTTCTGATTATCTATCTGCCGCATCCTTTTTCAAAGGTGAAATTGATTTCTATACTTTTTACTTAAAGCAGCGCTATGTAGCTTAAGAGAAGAAATTGAAACTCAGAATTGTAATATTAACAATAAGAAAACAAACTCACTAATACTTTTTTTTCCCATCACTGAATAAACAAGCTGTTCTTAGAGGGATAATAAGGTCCCCAGAACACTGTTTGAAGCTAGAAAGGTGGCAGGGTCCGCCACATATAAACAGTGAGAAATTGTGTTACACATCTTTAGGGTCAGTTTGTTTATTCAGCCATGAAAGCAAAGAGAGTTTATCTAGTTTGTTGAGGCGTAAAGAAAAAAAAAAATCTGTTAACGAGGATCTTTCTCTTCTGATTAACATTTTTTTCTCCAAAACTGCAAGAGCACCTCTTCATGGTCTCCTACCAAGGATCTAAAAGCCTGTCGGGGTGCACAGGTGGCAGAAAAAAACACCAGACTCGAACCCCAGCTGTCGCACTTCTGGATTGGTCGTGTGACTCCCAGCAGACACAGTCATGTTCAGTGACGGGAGAGCAACGAGGTATCGTGCCTTTGTTGTTTCCTCTTGGTCATGAGTGAGTGCAATTTAGGAGATATCATATTAACTTTCTTGCATGTTATGGCCGCTGAGTGCCGGTGTTGGCTTCGACATTTGTCAGTTGTTAATGTGACTGTCTGCACCCACTCCAGGCCGGCAGAGACAAGCGCTGCTGGGGAATTGGCCAAACCAAACTGGGAAGCGGAAAAAAGATGAGGGGAGGGAGGGGAGGGAGGGGGGAAATTAATAAAGTGTGTTGGCAGGTGTGACAGCTCTGTCTGTTTTGTGTGCAGTCATGTTCCATTGTATGTGTGGGACAAGTACTCCGGCTCGATCGGCCAGACTGAACCGACAACAGATTCGAGTCCCCGCGCGTTGCCAAATCAAAATTCGAGATGGGCTGGATTCCACCTGTGCCTCCAGTATATTGCTTTGAATAACGGTCAGTCAAGGCTGAAAATGATGATAATTACGCTACAAAACTAGATGAAAAACAAACAGTAATTCATTTTTATTGTCAAGGTAATAACACCAGAATTAAAAAAAAAATGGTTAAAATCGGACTTTGAATATGAAATGTTATGAATTGCTGATTTAAAAAATTGGATTTCATTAAAAAGATAAAGCCGTCAAGATGTTAATGCTCCGGTTTGATGTGAGTGAGATGCAGAGGGTAATCCAATGCAAATGTGTATGTCTTGTTGGCAGGCAAGCAGCCTCCTCTAATAGCCCTGCAGTGTTGGTTTTGGCACAGCAGCAGTGCAAACATGTTGCCGCGGAAGAGGCTACTTCCACTGTAATGTATTTACTGTCTAATTTGTGTCTCAGTGAGAGACCATATATCCTGTTTAGGGAGTGACACCTCTCCTCCTCCACTTTATGGAGCGGTGCAGGCATTTGATGGGGACTTGAACATGCTGTGCTGATGGATGAGCTTGTCAAGGCAGCCCCCATGATGCTGCGCTCCCCACAGAACGCACGGGGGTTGGAGAAACTCAATCATATAGAAAGGCGTCGCTCGAAGCACGGTTAATAACTCATTCATAACACCTGAAAATAATCTTCTTAACAGTTTACGCTTCACTTGCCGAGATGGGTTTGCAGTTTACGGCGGGTCAGCGCAGGTGTCAGCTTTTATACCATAGTTAAAAACACAGCGTTCTGCAGGAAAAAAAACAACCTTATTTATTATGTAGCGACAACTGACTTTTTTTTTTCTTTTTTTTTTTTACCAATAAACACTCTTGAGGTTGAGACTGCACATATGTCAACAAGCTGTTTTTTAAAAATAAAATAAATCGGGCTGTTTGTTCCTCACGCTGCTCCTCTCTTTGCACCAGCCTGCCTCTGCTGCCGGTTGTGTACTGTCGAGCGCTGTGCCTCTAATGTCAGAAAATCCAGCTCCAGACTGAGAGTTTGATTCCCTGAGGCAGCAGTTCTAACTTGCTGACAGGTGTTTCAAAGTGTTCAATTTGTGGATGTTCTAAAACAAAATTTCTTGAAACATTGCGCTTTAATACGTCTCTTTGACTGACTCTCGGCACTATTTTTGTGCCTCTATTTTTTGCTCCGTGTTCTTATGTGAATTATTCCAATCAACGGCATTTCCTGAGTGAGGCCTGGAGCTGTTTCTGAAGGGGCTGAATAATTGACAACAAGTACCATTTCAAATTATAGCTACTAACTCCTGCTGTGTTCATGTATAACCTGTACTGGTATTGGGTTGTAACTGAATACACAGCACTGTAAGGCATCATGCTGCAGTATGTTACCTTGCATGAGCAGTCAACCCGAGGCGAGCTAACAAAGGTAGCGCACGCTGGCCTGTAATTCCTACCAGTCGACTGCGACAGCTGAAGCAATAAGGTTTTTGGAAAAGATAGTGTTGAGAATGCAGAATGCAGATGGATGACACACCAAACCTAGAACTGAAGTAAACATAATGCACACTCTTTGGCTGCTGCACAAAAAAAAAAGGCGCCCATCTATTACTTCCCATGGGTTTCTATCATCGATCGGCGGCAGATCAATATGTGATTGTTCGGTTCATTAAATATTTTTTTAAAGATAAAAAAGGGCTGAAATTTCATGTCAGCGTCAATTCATGTCAAATCTCAAAATTGAATCACGGCCAAATTGAGTCTTGACTGGAGAGCTACCACATTATTTGACAGAAATGCTTCATCTCTCTGATGGGCTCCATCAGACCCGTTCCAGTGACCGGCTCACGCTTCATGTTCCGCAAGTCAGGTCCGAACTCGGAGAGACTTCTTTTTTTATTTCAGTGCCCCTGACTGCTAATACAAAAATACAGCACCTAATTAAAATCATTGCCCTCGTACCGTTTAGCCATTTCAGAAATTTGATCTCAAACCTCCCCACCACCAGTTGAAATTGTTTTAAAATAACAATTCTTATTATCATTCACATTATTTTAATTATAGCCATTTCACAAGACTGTCTTTTTTATTTTACTTTCAATTACTTCACTTTATCTGTGGAAATATTCTGGTGTGGCTGTGACGTTTTATGTAACTGAATTTCACACTATTTCTTCGATTTTCACACTGTGTCAAATTATCTCTTTTGTTTTCATATTTCCTTTTTACCAACATGGAAAATGCACATGTGAATTGAACATTTTGGTAACACCTTATGCTAAGGGTATAAACGATCATCAATTCATGCATGATTGTATACATGAGAAAGCATAAAGTCATGACGTATCAGTAATGTACATTTATTGTTAGTCTGCCTTAATGTAGGGACAACATGTCAGCTAATCTTCTTCTTCTCCTCAATCTTCAATCCTGATTCTGGTCCTTTTAGTTGGTCTCGTGCTCCAGCACACCTGACTCAAGTGGATAGGTTGTTATCGGGACTTAGGCATGGTTTGATGACAAGCTGATAGTTTGAATCAGGTGTGTTGGAGAGGGGGGAAATGTCAAATGCATGCAGGGCAGGGGGGCCACCAGGGTGACAACGAAGGTATTTCAATTATCATGAATTCTGGGATATTAATAGTCTTCTTCATAGCTGAGTCTGCAGTTAAGGGGACAAGTCAAAAAACTGTGATTATTTAAGCATTACTCTTTGATAAATTCCTCATGTTTTGTACCTTTACCAATACACTTAGTTGCATTAAAGATGCAATGTGTGAGAATTTTAGTTTACAACATTCAAAAATCAACACAATTTATCGACAGATTGTGGCGAAAATCTATGTTTTGTGTTGCAGAGATATCTACTGAAATTGGCATGATAACCAGCTAACCCCAGCTCGTCCATTTTACATAATACCACCCAGAGCTCACAGTCCAGATTGCTAGCTGCTTAGCTAACTGAACAAACATGAGCTACAGTAGGCAGCAGTTAGCAGTTACTTTGGTGATATGCTTCCCCCCCATTTGTGTGAATTCAACGGGTTGCCAATTCTTAAATGCTTTACTTTTAAGTATTGTTCCTGCGTTAAGTCAGGCATGAGATCCAATTAGTACATATGCATTACTGATGGTTCATGAAGTTCTGTGATAGACTAGACTATAACATCTAAATACATATTGTACCAAAGTCAAGTAGTATTTACACAGTGTCCTATAAAAATTGTGTCGTTAACATGAGCAACAGCATATTTCTCTTCCATTTCTGCAACAGATGAGTCTTTTTTTCTTATCAGACTCAACAGACTTTCAGGGGGGAAATATACATAATACTGTTGTTTCAAGTTCAGTATGCCGCCGCTGCATTAGATTGCCGCAGGTCATACATATCAGTCACCGTGAAATTCTGCACAAAACGGCTACTGCATATTCACATTATCAGTATCTGTATCATATTAGAATTCAGGATCTGGACCCTCAGTCTGACACTGGATACGTCTTGTAACAACAGCACAGCGGCTCATGTGTTGTTATTCACAGCCATTACATGCTGTAATTTGAACCATAATAGCCTATTGATCGATGACAAGCAATCTAAAATTTCGAATGCATTATGTGCACATTAACCGGACAGTTTAAATGACAGGGTGTAAACCTATACATGGGTGAGAATAACACACACAAAAAAAAACATGTTTGTAGAAGAAATCCTCATCCACGCGTATATCTTTTATATGAAAACTCTTTAACCCAACATGTTATAGAAGTTCAGGATAAAAACTGCGAGACAGTCTTGCGTGGGGAAAGTGGCACATGCATGTACACAGACAGCCCGATGATGTCTTCTAAAGCTCAGACAGCTGACAGCTAAATTGTGAAATATTACACGTTTCTGTCCAACGGCTTATACCCACCTGCTCTCTCCACTCCAAGTGAACTCATGTGTGGCTTCCTCGGTAAACACAAAGGGTCTTTAAAGCAGGAAGAAGAGGGGGCGATGACACGTGTCATATTTTGCTTTTCATATTAAGAAACATTAAGATATCGTGAGGGATGCCGATGGATCAAGCTGTCTGTGAGAGACTCTGATTGATCCGTTTTATCAAACATTTCCATCCAGATTTAACGTTCGTTTGCCTTGAAATGTTATAAATGAGACATTAAAAGTGCTGTCAACGTTAAAGAATCACAGTAAAAACAACAGACTGACAGCGTTACACCTAGAGATGTGCGTCCTCCACCAGACAACAGTGCCGTCGACCGAGAAAACATCTCTCAGAGAAGCTTTTACACACGCATCACTCAGGGCCATTTGAAAGGGTAGGATTACTTTCATGACAAGTGTGGTTTATGGCAGCAATTCAAGTTTGGGGAGATAAAAAAACAACAACAACATTTGGACTGCATGACAAACACGCGTCTCACATCCGTCAAATTCATAGTGCCACTGATTTCCACCACCTTGTGTGAGTTGTCCCAAAAGTACATACACAGTGTTTTCCGTGGCTGTGTGACCCTGAGAGTGTGTCTGGGAGAGTTTATGACACTCACAAAAAGATTTGCCAGTTTTGCTGACTGCATGTCTTACACTGTCAGTGGTGCATAACGGATCCCCCCCAATTCAAAACAACTAATATACACTGTCTCTGTACACACTCCTCTCGAGCACACTGTAGGGGAAAACAAGCTCAGGAAAACAGGTGTTTTGTAGCAGGAATGACATGCCGGGAACAACATGCCGCTACTGAGTGAACCTCGACATCATCCCAGAAATGCGGGCGTACTTTTCTGATTGATTGATCACTCCTGACGCGGTCTCCACACACTGGAGTTTCTACAACATGTGTCGTTTCACATTTACTGTACACACTTGTGACCTGACTCTCACATATGTGGGTGGACGAGGTGACTGTTGAGCAAGGAGAGAAGATTTGCACGAGTCGTTGGCCGCAGTCAAGACCTGTTTTCAGCATTTGTAAGCATGACACCACAGGATCATAAGATCTTGAGACATCTCCAGCAGTTGTGGCTATTAAAGTGGGTGTTTTCAAAGGGTAACTACACCAATTTTACATACTATAGTGTGTTTATGGGTCTTGGAGAGTACGACTGCATTAACGATATAAAGCCTTTTGTGGCTCCGGAGGAAGCTGCATGTAATCCCGTAAATCATCTCAAGAGATGTCACTCAATGGCTCAGTTGCACTGTGGGTAATGCAGGCACAAGGTTGTGACGAGTAAGAAGAAATCATGGAATTAAAAAGGCGGTATCTCTGGTTCTGCATCAGATCATATAATAAACAAATGTAGAATTGCCACAAAATAATTCTAAAGTTTCAGCATAGCCGTGGAATGCCGAAACTTCCATTTCAAACATTCATTCTTGGGTTTTTGTTTCCTGACATGACACGGCGGTGTTATGCTATTGCTCTCCAGGTGACAGAATAATCCAGTATACAGTTTTGAGATAAATGACCACTCTTTCAGAAACAAGCTTGTCACGGAAACCCAGAAAGCAGCAGAGGTAACTTTTATTACGATCCCGATAATTGGTCAGCACCTGACTCGGTAAATTAAGCTTTCTATCACTGATGAACAACAAAAGAAGCAACAATTTGAGATGTTGTGCGAAATGCACTTAACATTGATCAGTTGCGTGGTTGCAAACAGTTCCACTGTTTCACAAAGCCTTACAGGAAACAAAGCAACAGGATTTCAGCGTACCTAAAACAGAAAATAGGCTTGCTTTTACGTATGTTTGAAAGTATTCTTACAATGATTAAAAGTATAACTGCATGATTGGTTTTGGTCACAGTCACACGTGCGTGTTTACTTTGTCAAATAACACCCTCAAAAATAGAACCATTAATGTTTAGTAACAATTCAGTTTCATCTCCATTAGCTCTGATTTTATCAATTACTTTATGCTCTCACAACTCGTGCGACTTTGAAATATACTGTGCGTGCTCATCGAGTCTGCAGTCAAACTCCCTCGTCACTGCCTGATGTTTTTTAAAGCGGCGAAGGGCAGTCGTAAAGTAGAGTGACTCCCCCGTCAAAGGAGTCTCTTTAAAAAAGCGAACTGTGCGTGAACTTTACAGGACTGAAGCACTCCAAAGACGAGTCACAAGTATATTTAGCCGGAGTGTATCAGAGAGCTGATGTGTGTGTGTGTCTACTTCAAACTCATGTAAGAAATGGCAACAACTACTGCACCTTTTCTTTGATTATCCTGCTTTTCACTTTACCAAAATGTGCAAATTAATTCCAGTGTTCTAATCAGTGATCAATGGAAATGGATGCTTGAAGAAAAGATGGCATTAAACGTGAGCTAATTGATTTGCAAGAACACTCTTAAGTGCTTATTTTGGTGACTCGTCCAACAGGGCAGCCTAGCAACACTGGAAGGATCTCAAAATGTGAAAGCCCTGGATTGGAAAAAAAGAAAACTGTAGTGTAACAAGCCAAGACATCTGTTCCAATGACAATTCTAACCATTGGAATACATTTTGGAGCACACAAAACTCCAAATCAATGCTCTGGTTGTGGTTAAACAAATGTTATCTGTGCATTTTCATGTTTTATCTCCCAGACCAAGTTTTTACAGAGTGACATTTTGTATGCTTGGTTGGAGATGTATGTCAGGATGACAAAATGTAGTACGTCAGTTTGGAAATTTGACCATATGATTCACGAAAGCACATCACTCACAGGACCACGCAGACTATGTTTGGGGGGAAAGGATTACCTGCAGGCACCGAATTCAACACAAAAACAGAGCTGTCATGATATAAGGCTGTTCTTTTGGGTGAAGATAAGGCAAGTGTCAAAGGAGGTCCGCGCAGCACAGATAGGGAATATGTGACCTTTACAAAAAGGTTTGGAGATAAAGAATCTAGAGGGTCTTTTTTTTTTATTATTTAAATGGTAATTTTGAGAAAACTTTAGAAACTCTCTGTGCTTGGTTCTTGAGGTTGCAGGTTGCAAGTTCTATGAACATAAGGGAATCTGATCAATAATTAGCAAGTCACTGCTTTCTGATGGATCAGCAACAGAAAAGACAATGGAAAGTGAAATTCCAGATAGGCGTTGGGCCATATTTCAAGGCAAAAACAACATCAAATGGTAATGTCAGCTACTGATGGTTAGTGACAATCTGGTAGGATACAGGAAAGTATTTGATAACCCATTAGTTTCTGTTAGATAGCAGCAAGCACTAGCATTCAATCACTTTCCAGCCAACATTACCATTTGAAACCATAGAAAAGGTGTAAATTAATTCTTAAATATCAAATGCATCATCATCATTTTTAATTAAGCCTATAGGTGACATACAAGGGGTGTTACCAGATGGTAATGCTAGCTCAGACATGGCTGAATGCTAACCTTAGCTATCAGGTAATCAAATATGTTGTTTTGCCTTGAATTGAGTTCTGAAATGAGGACAATTTGTCAGATTTCCTATGTTTATATGATTTTTAACCTGGAACAAAGCAACAATAATGTTATCACAGCATTCAATAGTTATAAATAAATATAGCATATATATATATATATATATATATATATATAAATATAGCATAAATGCTTATCATCAACACACAACACGGTTGCCTTTATATATTGCTGTCATATCAATTGAAAAAAGGATGTTTTGCTAATGTATGTACCTACGTTTTGTGATTGAATATAAATGCCTCTGAAGAAATAAAAATGTATTTATGTGGGCAGTTTATATTTGACTAGCTTAATCAATTCAGTGACTTTTTCTTCCGTCCATATGTCTTGAGTTCTGGGTTGGAGCCTATCCCAGCATGCAATGGGCAATTAGCTGTGAAATCACCTTTATATGAATCATCACCGATTCTTTTCTGCATCTATACACAGTAATTTCCAGAATGGTATCTTGACACAAGCTTGATACCAAGAAGTCTTAAAATATCCTAAAGTACTGAGGAAAAAAAGGTAATAAGCCAAGTCTTGTTCTCTTGCTTAGTATACTCTCTCTCTGTGTACAGGGAAAGGCTGTGTTGGAAGCAGAAAGACAGAGGCTTCTCTCCCTTGAGCAGCAATGTGCAACATGGCATTCTTTTTCATTGTGTCTGCTGCACCAGATGTGCATTCAACCTCACTAAATGTTCACATAATACTCGTATTGATATTTTTTTTTTTTGTCAAACGGAGACATTAGGATCAAACGTATCAACACTCGAGTATTGATTGGCACATCGCGGCACCCTGTCTATATCCGTCTCATCACAGTGATAGATTTCTGACTTTACACACATTCACACCTGTGTTCAACTGGCAGGAAAGGACCGATGGTGACCCTGTCAACACGAGAAGACGCCAGCAGTGGGCAGTGTCACTGGCTACCGACAATATTGGCATTTCCACATGTCATATCATGTTCACGTTTTCATTGTAGCTTGTAAATAAAACATTCCACTGCATCTTACGTACCATATTTCGCTGAACACAGAGGTCACATGATGTTATTAGCCCTGCGTAGCAGAATCGGCAAGCCAGTGATTTGGTGTTGTATTTCTTTTTTAACATCGGTTTTCTGTTGTCAGAAAACCCAACCAGAGGAATTTGATCATGGCTTATTGATATGTTTAACAGCAGTCAACAGCTGTGCAGTGGGATCGGCTATATTCCAGCACAGCCGCAAAGCATCTTTTTTTACTTCATCTGAATGAGCTGCAAACCTCGTGATTTTCCTCTTTGCAAGTTATGGAGAAAGAAAATGAAACCACTAGTTTGGCTTTCATGTCCACATCAACACACTGATATTAAAACATGTAGACAATACCTAAATATAAATTAGAGACATTTACAGTTGTGCAAATAGTTTTTGCACAAATACGTTTTGGTGTAGTTCTATTTGTGCATGTGAACATCTTATCCAGGTGAAAATTAAAAATTCTACTGCTTAACATAAACAGTGATTAGGCACTAAGCAAATCACTAATGAACGTTGTTTATGCATTAACTTGTTATGGCACATGATGTCACACACGTAGACATTCGCAAAACCCAGCCACACACTGTTTTGCTCCCTTACAATGCTGATGTGCCCTCCGATTCTTCTCCGTGTCATTAGCGGCAGGATTTCTCCATCATCATCTTTCATCTTCGCTCAATTATGTTCTCAATCAACTCGTAATTTCATGAACTCCGCTTGTTTGTGAAAAAGCAGAAATCGTTTTCGGTCCATTCCCTCACAGTGCCGAGCACAGAATAACAGGATCAGGAAACAACCAGGCCCGACTTGTCAGTGATTCCCCATTAAAGGACCATGATCTGTTCTATGATTCATGATGGCCATGCAGGAGATTCATGTAATTGGAGTGAATGAAAAGCGATGGCTTTCTGCGCAGGATCTCAGCTCCGTTATCAGAGTAGTTACCGTTCCAGTGTCACTTCTTCTTTCCCTTTCTACTCACACATCATATACACATCAAAGTCATATGCCAGCAGTGCGCTGCAGTAATGAATGCCCCACATTTCTGCTGCTTAAATTTGATGATGGTCCCATTGAAGTCTTTTTCTCTTTTTCCACAAGTTCTTCTTCAAGTTCTAAATTCATCTGGTTTCTGATAGTTAGAGGTTATAATGACAGTGTAATGCCAGTGTTGAGGCTGTATTGCAATTACTCTCTTTCTTCAGCGAAGACAAAAATATTAACAGGATTTGTTGATGTGATTTTTTTCTAAATATTAAGTAATTGATTCACGGCAATGTAAGGTTCCCTGCTTACTAATGAAATGCTCATTGCAATCGTCTTCCGTCTCTTCACTTAGTCATTTGCATGGTAATTTTCTAGTCACCACCATGCCTTGACTTTAGATGTCCAGCTCTCTTGGTGTTTTTTTTAAAGTTTTGTTATTCATGTCTTCTTTTCTTTTTTTAATTGTCCTTGCATTTATATTCCCTGCAATTATTTTATTTTTTATTCAACCCCAACAGGCCAAGTGAATGTGCTTAAGACTTGCTTTAAAAAGGCAAGACTGGGAATATTCAATATTTTTCTTAGCGTCAAAGTCGAATGAAAAAGACCAAAACCAAAATGGAATGGTGTTGTTTTTTGCACACCATCGACCTCCATTTTGTCTAACACCTTGTAAACATCCATATCTGTGCTAACATCGACAACATTTCTTCAATCTGATTAAAATCACACTGATTAGAGTGTCCAACTAAATTGTTTATATGGACTCTAAACAAATCAATCAAACATAAGATGTGCGTTTACATGCCCCAAAGCATTTAATGAGAATATAATGTGATTGATATGTGCAAAGTGGTTTTCGCCTGCTGTGAAGCATCTAATCAGCCAGAAATATAGTGGATACGAGAAGAATAGGAAGTGTTTGTTATTTATCAATTCACTCCACCTATTAATGCAATTTTCAAGATGGACCAACATGTGTGATTGCAAAAACCTTTACAGCTCATCAAATTCAGTGAACCTGGATTCCAGCTTGTCTATCTTTTTAATACACTTGAATGCAATTAACCATAGAGGTCGTCAAATACTGGCGCTTTGGCCAATCCAATCATAAACACATATAATATGTTTATTCCAGCCGTACAGAAGAGATTGGCTCAAGTGTTAACGGGTCATTAGGTAGCAATGTTTAGCAGATTAACAACAGTTTAAACCAACCTTCTCGAGCTGGTTGAAAACGTTTTCGGATCAGTCTCTTCCAATTAAAGTAGTAATATATTACATATGTAATATTAGGGTCTATGACCTGACCCATACCATCCATAAGGAGACAAGTTCCTCTATCACAATGGACATGTAACTTTAGTTTGAGCCAGTCCAACATTCAGCATAACACTCCCTCGTGTGTATTAATCCACCGCTGAACAGAACCAAACAAATGCACTTTCACTCCTGCTTGACTGTGATTTGCCAAAACAAAATAATTTGCAGTGTCTAGCTGTTTCAGGAAATTACTGAGCCTTACTGAGTCTTTTCATGGGATTTATTGACTTTAAACATAGAAATATGTGAGCCCTACTGCTTAAAGCTGCAGTCTGGAGTTTTGAGGAAAAAAGTGGTCTTTCAAAGCTCCTCCCCACAGAGGAGCCTGCCGTGCATGAGCAAGCTGGTAACAAGGGGAACAGAGGAAGCCAGATAACCAAGGTGGCGCATTCAAAATAACAACAGCAACATAAGCCCATTTCTGATCAATACAACTTAATTACAATGAGGAGTGCCTCATGCCGATCACAGTAGATATCCAAATTAACAAGCAATATTCCTCACATCACGGTAGACAGAGTTACCAGCTAATCATTATCAGGTGCAACATTTTTGCCACGCTGCCTTTCTGAAGCATAAGTAACGTTATTTCTCTAATCCAAGTCAACTACTTCAGAGTGTCCTGAACACAAACTAACATTATTATAACTGCCCGGTCACTTGAAAGACACTTTTGCTAACCAGTAGCCATAAAGACAGCGCTAAACACCGGAGTTAGCATACAAGCTAACAAGCTATATTTAGCAACAAGCTACGTAGCACGACTGCAACATGGGAGTTTTATGGTAACCGCAGCCATCTTAGCCATGTGGTTAAAACATAAAATGAAACATATATCAAGCAGGGGTCCTTACCTGTCCAGCAGAAAAGCTGCCTAGTCCTTCCAAATCTCGTAGCTCCTCCACCTCTGAAATAATGCTTCAATGTTTATCCTTGTTTTCTCTCTGGCTCAGTCCAATTCTTCCTTTTAACAATCCTTTTCTTCGTCAGTCTTCTTATTTCTTCTCTTTGACGTCGGCAATGGTGGGGCATTTTTTTGGCTCTGCTGTGGTCTGTTCTCCGCCATTGTTTACAGTTCGAGTTTGAGCTTGACGTATCTAACCAGGTGAGAGCAGGCACTGCGCCTGCGCAAAGGGGCACTGCCCAGTAGGTGCTGCGTGAGGGATGCCGCCTGCTGGTACGCAGGAGAATGATTGACACCTCTCAGACACGCCCCTTGGCTCTGATTGGTTGCGATAATCCCAGACGGTGGATTCTTGCAAATGAAATTACAGCCACTGGGTGGAGCCACAGACAGCTGACCTGCATCTTATTCTACTGTCAGATCATAATGACAATTTTAGCAAATATAACAAAAAAAATAGTTAATAGATTTTTGTAGTAGGGCTAAATCATAACTTTATGACTACCTGTCCATTAGTGAACAAATTTCCTTTTCCCTTTTCATTCTTAATTCTGCTCTCACTTGTTTCTTAATTAACTAATGATTGATGCATCATTAGCTACTCTATGAAATTGGATTAGGAGTTACGCGTTAACTAGTAGTTAACAAGCACTTAATTCCTCATCCAGTCCTCATTTGTTCCCTAAAAAATGTGTCCCTTATTTTAAACTGTTGCTAAATTATGTAGCTTCTAAAACTAAAAAGGCTGTTTTCTGGGTGTGAATTTTTTTTTTAAACACGTTCAGCACCACATAATTTCAAGACATCTCAAATAGTTTACCCAATATGCACCATACCAGAGTGCGATGTGGGAACTTGACACCTCCCGTGCAGACTGAGAATGAGAATGAACTTGAACTGAAGTCAGAGACATCTTTCATCCAGCAAATCTTTCTTTGAAATGAACAATATTTGCATATTCATAGATTCCAGATTTTAGAATGAGGGAGAAGGCGCAGATGACTTAATATTTTATTTAACATGGTAATTTTATGGAGAAACAGAAACAGAAACAATGTCTTATATTTCCTCATCTCTGGAGGGAATCTTTAGAAAGCATCATGTGCAAATGCAAAACTATGTGTTTGATTATGTCTATAAGGAGTAAAGTAACAACTGAATGTCATTAAGACTTTCGCCAGAGGTGATTTTAACAAAGACTGAATTAGTCAGTGTTCACTCATTGCTGTTCCGAGAGCTGGAACCTTGTCATCACATTCTTTGCTGTATTTGAATGAGGACCACACTTTCATGATAGCCAGATTTAAAAATACACAGTTTAAAAATATAGCAAACAGAAGAGCCAAAAAAAAAGTTGGTCAAATCTGAGTCATCCATAATACTTTTCATGTTCACGCTACAAAGTATGAACCACTAATGGAACATGACACTGATACAGACAGAGAGACTGCAGTGGCATGGACAGTTATGGGTGAGGACATACAGGCACTGGATAGAATAAGAAGTTCACTTGCGGAAAATAATAATGATAATACCAAATATCAGGTCACTGTCAAAGTGCTGGAAACAAGTAAAGGGATTGGGAGGCAGTTCATGCTCTTCGCCTCGGATGTATCCTTAAGATGATTAAGCTGCCAACGGGGTCATGATGCTAAACCATTAGTATGTTATTTTGGCAACTGAGGCTTGGTGGAATAGATCTAAGTGATTCTAGGGGCTGGAGTCAGGTCTCAAAATTTGACAAGGCACCGTAGCTCAAGTGATGCTGAGTAGAAGTCCGGGGTGGAAAAAAATATATAAAAACATGACATCTGTGGGTAGAAGCCACAATGGCCACTTTAGCTTGAGAGTTGCAATAAGGATGGTGTCTTTTTTTGTTAACCTGGAAGTTAACATCACCCCGGTTTTTTCAGCAAAAACACCTAAAGGATTGTAATTGCCAGGAGTAAAAAGCTAAAGTTGGGCTTTGAAGGAACTGTTGTGTTTCAGCCCAGTCGCCAAGATATAATATTGGCAATTAACGTTTCTGCAGTCAGATTCATTCGAGGTTGACATTTATACCAAATGTGGGTTACCAGCTGCACTTCATATGCTTGTTAGCCACCCTCACATCAGGAGGTGGAGGGGATGGGTGGTGCTGCTATTACAACGGTTGAGTCACACCAATGGGTATTTCTAAGGACACCCTCAAATGACCATTTAAGAAAAACCTGTGCACATTTCCAGCCGTTTTTTGTGGAAACCTAAACACACTACAGGAAGTCTGTCCACTTCCATCGCTGATTGTAGGTATTTTAAGCCAAACCATGATGAACCCTAACCCTAATCGAGTGACATCTGTGTGTAAACCTTGCCTGTGTTAACTGACATATATCATTTTGTAGAAAAAAAAAGGCAGAAGTCCCTTAAGTTGTGTAAACCTCATGCTGTATACAATAACCGAAAACCCGTTGACTTCGAGACGAGGGAACTGACAGCGGGTTTTAAGACTCCTCTCTGAAGCACCCTATAGACTAGAAGAGAAACAAGCAGGTATAAATCAGCTGACTGCAATTTGGTTTGAAGCGTGAAAAGGCCTTAACAGCAGCTCCACATCTTACAGCTACAGCCGTCTCCCGTGGCTCCACTTTTGTTTTGCAGTTGTTTCCTCCTAAAGATAACTTTTCTGTAAAACTTTGCGAGCAAGTAATTGTAATTGTATTGTACCATTTACTGAAATATCTGAGCTTGATTATTCCACGAACCTGTTGGGATTGAGTATCTGGGTGAAACACGTAGAGAGCAGCTCTTCCTTCCGTCATCAATAAACAGATTAGAGCCGTATTTTATGTCCCTGTCACTTCCATTCGGCCGCAGTCCGTGACCCTGGCAGCAGATTTATAATAGGTCTCAGAGTCATTTGGTATGATCAAGAGTGAGATCAGCCAGTGATCAGTGGTTTGCTTTAACACTTATGCTTCAACCAAGCATTCTGATTGCCACTTTAATGCAGAGGGCTCGTGGGTCTCCCTCTTGATTCTGGTACCGGTGCAAAAAAGGCTTTTCTGTTTTTTTTTTCCTACTCATATGAAGCAACCATATTTAGAAACGCACGATGAGCTGCTGATTCACATGAGTTCACTCCATATTTGCTGGCTGAATTGGTATGTGGGTCTCACAGTGGATGGCATTAGGGAAGTCTATATGCCTGTGCCATATTGTGCATACAATGCAAGCTGTAATTATATTTTTGCAGACCCTCTTGCCTGGTGCTGTGTCCAGACGCTGTCTACTCGCCTTCAGCCATC
>CAEMYA010000028.1:1762992-1787050 GCA_903131615.1 Diplodus sargus
TAGGTGATAAGGTTGGCGGATAGGGTCATCAAGCCACAGCTTCAGAGAATAACCCCTGTCCCCTAAGGCTGGTATTAATGTGATGAAAAGTTGACAGTACAGGTTCTGAGTGACTAAATGTCAAACCTCATCCTTAAATCCTTTTTCCCCAGGTGGCTTCATACAACAACCCTCACTCATAAACAGCACGCCTGGGTACTGCTAACGTACCACAGCGAATGTGAGCGACACATGATGCCACCTGGAATACAGTTTTCATCAAGAGAATGAGGAAATGTTTTGTTGTTTTTTTTGAATGCGTGCATCTGCCAAGTTGATAAATGAATGCCGGCAATATAAATTGCAAAACAATATCCACGCGAAGCAACAAAAGTATGCAGATTTATCGATGTGTTGTGGTCAAGGAAGGGTTGTGTGTAGATATCCAGACAGTCAAAAGTGACTTGAATCACAAGGTAGGATGTGTTTAGCTTATTAAGAATAAAGGAAAAAAAAACAATTTTCCCTTTGGGAAAAACAGAGAGTTGTCCCCTTAATAGCCCTAACCATTGTAAACACCTGATTTTAATCGTTATATTCTAAATACAATTATATGCATTAAAGAACTTATATTTTCATTCATTAATCTAAGAATTTGTCGGGTCCAAAATGATTGACAAAAGAATTCTGTTGGTATCAGATGGTATCTGTGTTTTGTCAGCAGTAGTTGCCAGTTTGTGGAAAAAAAACGACAGTATTGACCCAGCATACCGAGCATACCGCCCTGACGTAAGCTATTGCTAACAACATTAAAGCTAGCTAGCTAGGAATAGCAACCTTCACATTTGCTAGGTAGCATTAGCGGTGTTAGCTACTGCGACAAGCTGGCCCTCATGTGAGGGTGCAGATGATTCGAACAACAGCATCGTTGTGATGCGCACGCAGTGGAAGGGAGGAGATGGAATGTGGCTACATGTTATCAATAACACATTTTATTATGTTTTATTTAGTTGACAGTTTCCATCCCGCCTTCATATACCTCACTGTGGTTGGGTCCACTACACCAACCCTTCACCTCCAC
The DNA here is from genome assembly GCA_903131615.1 of Diplodus sargus. Classification (NCBI taxonomy): domain Eukaryota; kingdom Metazoa; phylum Chordata; class Actinopteri; order Spariformes; family Sparidae; genus Diplodus; species Diplodus sargus. The sequence goes on from CAEMYA010000028.1 coordinate 1,764,053, forward strand.
ACACTATTGAGCAGGCTCCGGGAGTGTGTTGGTTGTGGTTGCTGACCTCCAGTAAGAAGCTGCTTCACAAAAGTTAACTTATATGTTTATTTACTTCTACAACTCAAGAGAGCAAAACACATTTACAGTTTACAACTGCATTTTGTTCAGCCCTCTTACTCACAGTGGAATCCTGTGAGTCAGGGCGGCCACGATGCCGGCACGTCTTTTTAACATGCCGGGGACAACCCTTACATTAGTTACCTTTCAATTACCCAGCACACTTTAATAGTAGTAATCAGTGTTCCAGTGTTGCATTTAGTACAACTGTACTTTTGTTGTGCCCTTCAGGAAATGCGCTCAAGAAATGTTTCTGTTTATCATCACGCCTGACAGCGAAATGAAATATCCGCCCTTGCCAACCATAGGCCGATGCATGAGTCAGGAGAGAAGCCCCTGTGTCCACAACCAAAGTAATGCTTTTTGTGCATCATCTCCTCCATCCTCCTTCCTACGCTGTGTATGTGTGCCTATACAAACATAGCACTTCCTTCACTTGAAAAAAAACCTCGCCATTTTACACAATCCAGGCAATTACATTACCCTCAAAACATGATGGAAAAACAAATTAGTAATAAACATATACATAATTTCTGAGAGAGTAACAAAATCAGTTGGACTGACGTGAGTCTAAATAATGCAGATAAAAGACGCACAATTAAAGAAAACAGTGGAATTCTATTTAAAAGAGGTGTACACAGAGAATTATAAATACATTCAAGACTGAATAAAATGCCTCCAATGTTACATGATAATAATTATAATGATAATTCAAATGTTGAGTAAAATTATTGTGTGTGGGGACCAAAACATGCAGGTAAATAATAATTAATAATAATTAAATTCATATCACAATCTTCAGATTACACTGTCACCTGACATAAAGAGTCAATAGCTAGATAATTTCCTGATTGTTTCAAGATCACAACTGCATGAGAAATATTTAAAAAATGAAAGTGAAAAAATTACAGAAACAGAAATTAACAGTGTTACTTTTTCCGTTTTTTCCTCCAAATCCAGTCATATAGATAAACTGGTTAAACTATCAGCTTGTTTACAATCTGTCGGATCATCTGAACAACATCTACCTGTCCGATCGCTCTAGTTTTGGGATGATGATGTTCATGCATCCATACAGAGATATCTCTGGTAAAGGCAATGTCATGATAGCCAATAAAAACGAAGGCTGAACCAACGTTAATGACATCTGGCCGAATTATTCTTTAAAAACATATAAACCTGATGACAGAGTGATTATAATACATTATAAATATATAATACTATTTAATTACTGTTTTAGGGTTTTCTTTATCTGTCTATAAAGTGAGGTTATTCTTTTTCCTAATAGTAAAAATGTGTCATTTGCAATGTGCTGCTACGATGCTTAAGCGCTCAGTTCTTATTGCCCCAGTTTGCCCCATAATCTGAAATAAAGCTGAAATGCGCTTTAAAAGATAGCAGGCGTGGGTATGAGCGTCATCATCATTGACGTTATTAGGTACACGATCGCTAGTTTGACCTTCAGAGGATCTGAACCGGCACGAGCCTTCGTGTACGCAGAGAGCAAGTTTTCTTCCCTCCGACTCCAAACTTTAAAATATCTCAACCATATTAAAATGTAAAGATCTGATAAAAAATGCTCACTGTGTGTTTTAGTCACTTAGACCTCATGAAATATTTCCAAGAGTGCAATGAAGCGACCAAATGAGGCGAGTGGATGACTTCTTCCAGGCCTGGCCACAGCTCTCACATTAGACAGCCCATCAACAGGCACATTTGTACATGGGGGAGGCAGGGTGGTGGAGGGACAACGCTGAGGGTGTGATTAGGCTGGAGGTGAATCTCAAGGCCTCAGACAGCAGTTTACATCTTGGCATCCAACGACCATAGAAAATGTGTGACAGCGTCCAGCTTACTGTTGTGAGATATTATCTTTGTCATAAACATACCAGTGGCGAGTAAATATATAATTATATACAAATGCCTGTGACGATTTCGTCTTCGTACCCATCTTCGCATCTTCGTACCCGTCTTCCTTTAGAAAACTCGGGCATATTCGCAACATAAGACACGAAACCTTGAAAGTTGAAAGAAGGCCACATGGTAAATCTTTTAATCCTTCGCAATCTGGGCTGCAATGTAAACCAGGGACAAGGGGGATGAGTGAAGCCGCATCCATCCATCTGGGTTCAAAGATCCGGTACAGCTGTACTCGCTAAATCCACAACGTGTGCTTAATATTATGAGAGTGGAATGAGAGAATTATGACAAGGAATGAAGAAAAATACAGTTTTATTTCTGGAAAAAGGTAACTTAGCAGAGGAAAATGATTGTGACTTTTTTGTATCACTAGAGGAGCTACAGTGATTTAGTTTCTATTGAACTGATTCTGCTGTTTCAGCACCAAGTCAGATGAGGAAATATTGCTGAGTATGTCCCCATTACCAGGAGAATAGCCAGTGTCTTCCAGTGAACTCAAATGCCCTTTGTCAGTTAAGGTCAATTGTAGTCATGTCTGGTACTCATTACGAATACTGACAGAAACTATGTAGAACTAATACAGAAACACAAATACTGCTGAAAGATGAGTCTTGGCACAGAAATGGGATACATATTGTCAGAAATAATGCATATAAGAATATATGAATATTATTCATATTTATGTTTTCCTTAGTATATAATTACCTTGAAATAAGAATGTTTTTGTGTTTTCCTCAGAAAGAGAGCCTTTTATTTTTCAGTGGTAAGAGTGAGACGAGGGGTATTTAGTTGGTTTCAGCCTATGACACCTCTGGATACAACTAAATCCTACACACTGGACCTTTGGTTTATTATAAATCAACATATGAATCTATTGAAAATAATCACTAATTTCAGTGCTAAAACTACCATTGTGGCATTTAACATCACATAACTGGCAACTCTGTCATGTGATACTCAGCCCATTTTAATATGTCAGCTTGTTCACTTGGGATACAATAAAAATCCTCTTTAATCAAGAGGAAGTAATTACCAATCACCAGGCTGGACATCGTTATTGCACTGCAGTTATTATCCCTTATAAAACATAATCCAAAACAAAGTGCATGGAGACATAGGTGATTATACACTGGTATGTACCAATTTGTTGTGTAACAAAAGTGAGTTTCAATATCTGAGGGTGTATCTTTCATCCATTTCATTTCCATGTGCAAAAGGCAGGTAAGTTCCCTATTGTTTGAGAATGCATAGTGCGGTGCAAAAGCTGTCGACAGCACTTTCATACAATAATAGCTGCGAGGAAAAGAAGAAATGGATGTGAGGTGCCACACATGCCTTTGTCCATTGTGCTCACTTTTCACTCCCCCACAGGCCCTCAATAGTCTCTGCCATGTGGCACACAGAAATGCTAGCTGGAGCCGGAGACTAACTGAAGGAGAGCACTTTGATGAGAAGCCAAATTATTCCTAGGGAGGAATATCACTTCTTGAATATCGGTTTCCAAACGTTCGAACAAACGTCGGAATGTGATACTGCACATTGTGAACATAATTGTGTCAAAAAGCATGCACAGTGCATTAGTCATGCATGTGGCAGTGGGCAGCGCTGGGGAGAACAAGCTTGTGCTGAGGAATGGTGCTGCTTCTGCAAATCTGGTTGGAAACAGATAGAGGAGTGACCTTACCTTTGTCATCCGCCACAGCTGAAATGCCCCTGAGCAGGGCATTAAACAAGGCATGGAGCAACGGCAGTGGATGGATCTGCTCTGAGGACAACAAGACAAGGCTGTAGTGTTTGCTCTTGGTAGCTCCCAGCTGTGACTGTCGGTACACATGGCCTATAACCCCCACTACACCGCAACTATCGCTGTAAAAAAGGATGTATTTTCGGTAAACATGCCTTGTTAAATCAGGAAATAAGAATTCTAGTTTACTGAACACAGCGTCTGCAGTGACAGTAGAGTCAGTGGGGTCCAGCAGTATTTTTTTCAAAGTGGATCCGTCCCTGCACTCCGGGCAGTATACTTTTTGTATATGTAAGGCATAAGCACAAGTTTAGTCAGCAGTCTTGCAAATTTGGCATTGTCGAGAGTGTCACCATCCTGACATCTTGCGCTCAGCAGGAAGTCAGTTGGCTCCCCAGTGCTGGTCTTGTTTAGTTTCTATGTTGGCGTGCAGTATAATGAATGATATGCTTGTAGTTTTTCCTGACGAGCTAGAACAAATGGCAGGCGTGTATTTGTGCAGTGAAAATGCTTCTGCTGAGACCGTGTGGGAGGACGAGGCAGAGAGGGAGCGAGGGGAGAAGGGGGTAATTGTTTGAGAGCTTGTTATATCATCACTGAGTAATAATTGCTGTAATTAGTGAGAATGTACATCCATCTCCTTCAGATCGGCTCACGGAAAAAAGGGATAAATTTGACAATAGGGGCAAACAGATTGTTTTGTTGCAAAGATTACTTAGAGTTCAAAATCATATCAGATGTGGAGCAAATCTCCTCTGTATTCAAGCAGCCAGTGATAAGAGTCTCTGGCGATCCATAATGTTTGTCTGCAGTAATTAACTCGAGGTGAAGATTACGGGAGATTTCTTCTCTAGTGTGTACACATCATGCAGAATTCATATTCTGACCTAAGCCCAAAACAATGAGCCTCATTTATAGCTTCTGCTGCAGCTGATAGAGAATGGTTCTGACAGCGATCAGAACTGCACACTAATCTACCAAGCTGGCATGTGTCATGGATATGTATTTATGGTAACAACACCATGCATTTTAATGCACTTTTGCATTATAGACAAAGAAACAAAAGGACAGATTTGCAATGTTGCTGCAAGAGACAAGCTGATGGCTGAGTGTGTAACACTGACTGCCTATATTCAGGGAGTAATGACAGTCACTGTTTCACATAGAAATACTCTGCTGTTGAATTGTCTTTGCGTTGCTGTGTCACAGTTAAAGCAGCTACACTGAACTTTCAGTTGTGTTGATTCTGGCGGCCCCTGTGGACAAAAGCAAATTAGCACCACCGCCTCTTGTCATAAGGCATTCATAGAGTACATGGATTCATGAGTACTTTCACACAGAAAGCAAACACTAAGTGGCCAAAAGCGACATATGTATTTTTCAGAACGAGGCCAAGTTGTCTTGGTTTTCGCACTACGAAAGAAAGGCATCAAGCAATAATGCTGTGAGTCTGTGACAGTGTCAGCAATAATTGTTATCACCCTATTATATGACTTAGGACACAAAACAATAAAGAAAATGTGACAAAGGTGACTTAGGATGTATAACCTTGATTGCTCTCTGCAAAGACAGGCTGTTATATATGTGGGATTTATCGACGGGGGGAACTGAAGCTGTTATATCCATCTGTGCTCTCTGTAAATCCATTGGACTACTTTGATAAAAAGAAAAAAAAAAAACATTTATTTTACCCTGCAGAACATGGGAGCTGCTGGTGCGCGGCTGCCTCAGTTGGTTAATTTCTTTGAAACAGAAAGTCAACTAAGATGAACCCAGTGAATTCCACCTCTCTGTACCTGTCAGAGAGCCGGTCAGTTCTGCTTTAGAGCTCTATGCTGTTTTTTTTCCACTAGGTCTGTGGTAAAGTATCATTTTAGTGTGATAATATACTCACAAATTCGTATTGGATTATTGCATATACAGCATAATATCCCAGATTTACATCACTGGCTGTGAATAGTTTTCGTATGCTTTTATTTATCACGTCTCTAGTGTGCAAAGGCCTGGAGGCGAGTGAAAGAACAATGCAACATATTTAAAATGATGTTTTTCTTTTTTAAAACACGGCTGTTTACAGGATGCATAATGATAAAGTACTGTATCTACTTATGGCTATTGTTTCAGTGCTTTACAAGCCGACTACAGAGCATAGAGAGCAGCTCCTTCTTAATGTCTGTCACCAAGTCAGAATCTGACTATATGGCTACAAAAGATAATTACAATAACTACTCAGAAATAGCCATGCTTATGTAGGCCGTATAGATGTAAAAGTATATACTTTTATACATGTTGAACATTTTGTATATTCCTTTTTTCTATTGCTATTTAATATGTCTAGGTTGTTCCTCTTATTTCATTGTGTTGTAATGGTGTTGTATAATGCTGCTGCTAGACTGTAATTTCCCAGCTTGGGATCAATAAAGTATATCTATCTATCTATCTATCTATCTATCTATCTATCTATCTATCTATCTATCTATCTATCTATCTATCTATCTATCTATCGTACATTTCATCTAAATAAAAATGGCATTTAAACAACAAATCAAGCAGAAAATGCATCTACAGACAGAACATCATATGTATGTGGCAATTTAGTATCATTTAGGAACATGTATACACTGTCATCTATTTAACTTAAGCTGTACTTAAATTATAGTTATACATGTGTACAACTGGATTTAACCAAAGTGAAGTGTAACCTGCATTACAGAGATATTTAAAGAGATATTTGCATACGACAGAGGAGGGTTCTTTGAAAAAAAGGGGGGGGGGGGAACCAAAATTGGCATGTGGGACAATCAAAGGTCATGACCTTTAACTGAACAGTTAATGAACCAATTCACACACAGCCAATGAATGTTAGAGCTGCTGTTCTCCATTGTCTGCTGCTCTATCGTTTGTTGCATTGATTTGAAAATCCCATTGAAAGACCTGAAGATATTATCCATCACGCTGAGAAATATCTTAGCCTGACTTTGTCATGTATGGCTTATTTGACCCTTTGATGCACAAACAATGCACAACCCCTTCGACTATGGTGTTATTTCATGCATGGTTGCGTGTTTCTTAGCTACATGTTTTTTAAATACAGTTATTTCTGAATTTAATTTTCCAAGCATTAATTGAAAATATTGTTTTTATAGCCGCAAATTATTATTTTCATTTTACTGTTGCTTTTTTGTGAGTAAAAGTAGTTTTAGCATGTCAAACATAAGCCATATATGCAAATGCGTTAGTAAAATCCAAGACATACTATGATAATCATTTAGTTCGAATAAGTATTATAACTATAATTACCTGGACCAAACAATCCGACATTAAATATTTGACATATGCTTTACTGATACTTTGTCATGCATAACTCAATGCATAGTTCATTTTTTTTAACCTAGTTAATGTTCGCCAGCTAGAAGTGAATCTCTCAACAACTAGCTATATAGAGGCATTGGACCTTTTCTTTGTCTCGCTATTAATGGATGTCAGAGCCCTAAAATACAAAACCTGTGTTCAACATGAAGTAAGAATAAAAAATGTTTCAAAGATAAGGTAAATTAACAGTCAGCCATGCATGAAGAGAAATGCATTTAATCAAAAAGTAAGAAGGGAAGAAAGAAAACGAAGACTTGTGATGATCGAACAGGTTAATTGGGAAATATCTTAAATATTTAATGATGACATTAATTTACCGCAGCTATTTAATGGTAGAAAATACAAACTGAGTTGGATCATTTTTAATACATGTTGAGCATCAACGGGTTAATTTGACTGTTTTCCAACTGCAGGAATGAGCTCTTGATCAGACGGTATCGCATAAATTACATTTACACATATATTGCGGGGGTGAACTTTTTCCTTTTCCACTTCGCTGCCATAAATCAAACAGATATGTGACTGTGACTGTGGCTTATGAGAAAGAAGAGAACACACTTCGATCCTGTCTGAAAACTTGCTTAAGCCTTCAAGTTAACTGTCAACAATCAATGTCATTATACTGTCAGGGTAAACAAATATCAATACAGGCTTTGAGGAAGGGTTAAATTGTAGTGCTGATTACATCCTTCAGCCATCTGTGAAAGGAAATTGTTTCAATTGCTTCTTTGCTCATTGTGCTTATGTGTTTAAGGTATTGGGGGGTGTATGGGCCGGGTGGGTAACTGTTGCTGACGTGTGCCTGAAATTGTATGTGATATAAAAAATAATCTGGACTTCTGCACCACGAGAGGTCGAAAATCGTGTGGCATTTTTGGCCTTGCATGAATAGCACTTCGATTTAAATATGGAGAGCCAGGTCCTTTTATGATTACACATTACCAGCTTCAAGAACAATTGTAAGCCGTATGTGCCACTTTCCAGTTAATCCATTATACATCCATCACCCATCTTACAGAAGCCACCCCTTGTGCTCTATGAGCACTGCCCGAGCCGGGGAAAAAGGGTTTGACTGTAGGAGCTCCTGCTATTAACAGAATTAACTCCAGCCAGGAGCACAGCACAGGGAGAACACACCAATTCCATTATCTCAGCTGGACGGAGGCCATTCTCTCTCTGCCACTCTGCAGCCAAAGTGCTTCAAGCATGGAGCCCACCGAACCCATTGTACAGAGACACAACATGCACAACCTCTCAGATGCACTCCATCAAAGCCTTTCTGCTTGAAATATTCATCCAGCCCAAGAACCACATTTGAATCTTTTTGAACAAAATAAAAAGGTACAAATATTTAATTCGTTTTTTTTTTTTTTTTCCTTTTTACTGAGAGAGTTAAGCGAACCAAACTGAACCCAGCGATTTCTGCTACACTTTAGTTTACATACACACCTTTTTCCAAGGACATTCTGTAAACTGTTTTTTTTTTTTTTCTACTCAGCTGTCCTTTCTGTTGAATACGAGGAAGGGGCGTAAATGGACAGTCATTTAAAAAACGGTTATATAAAAGCGTGAAATATTGTGATAAATAATTGATGGCACTTTGCATTACGGCTCAGCAATAATGCAATAAGAAGGAAATAAAGTGGTAGCGTTGGATTCTGGCATGATAATAATAACAATGAGAATAATACTGAGTGTCGTGCAAAGTGTCATTTCTGTTATTGGGTAATAACAGGGTAAATGCATGAGGATAGAGGAAGTTAATGACGGGGGGAAACATCAGGTGAAAGGAGCAATGACTGATATTTTTGTAATGCACCAGGATTTTTTCATAGGCGGGGGGGATTCTTGGGGGTGTCCGCTAAAAGGAAGAGGGTGTGAAGGGGGGACACTCATCACGTATTTCACAATATCTTGTGAGTGATAATAGGGTGCAAACCCAATAACCAGAATAAACTGTGCAAATAGTGGATATGTTGAGACGTTTTATTACATTCCTTGGGTACAATTTTCTGCGGTTGTGACAACGCTGGGTTTGTCAGTTTAGGTACAAAAACTACTAGATCATCGTAAGGAGAAGATCATTTTTTGGCTCCACGTACCTGTTTTAGTGGCTGGAGATGTCCTGAGGTCTCTTTAGAAATATCTATATATGGTGTCATGCTTACAAATGTTTAAACGCAGCCTCGAAATGTGGTCACTGGCATCAACAGCCTTTTAGCCTGTAATTCCACCACCATCCCCTCCACCTTCTGATATGTAGAGGAGAGTATTAGGGCCAGTGATGAGGGAAAAAAATGAGAGGAGGATGTTGTTGGGTTTTTTTTCCATCACGCACTTCAAGAAAAAAGTCGAAATGTCGAGAATAAAGTCAATGGTCTCTGCCGTTACTTCATCCTTTCAATTTCAGCTTGCACGAACGCGGCCACCTCTTTCATGCTTGTGTGGTTTTGCCTTCCGAACAGACGAACTTGTCCCAATACTGGCAACTATTACAACTGTGTTTATGAGCTAAAAGATAATTATCGTCTTTGTTACTAAAGCTGATTGTGAAGTACAGTTTAACCAGTTCATCTACAAACGGCATTTTGTTGAGACAGTCGTGTGTTTGATGTCGTCTCAAAAGGTCGACTTTAATCGGGAAATGACAAATTAATTTAGTCACGAAATTGTACTACGACTTTATTCACAGCATTTCTTTAATCTTTTTTCCCACTCCTACACATGTGTAAGTCAGGTCATAAACATGAAATGTAAATTTGATCTGACAGGTTTTTGTAGAATTGGAAATATGGTATGTAAACTGTGACATGTGCACGTATCAGTGTTTTGCAGAAACAGTTTTCTGAGTGAAGAAAACTACTCTCCGCTACTCTTCTGCACCCTGCAAAGATTGTTAAGTTCACACTGCTGACAATTTGTTGCCCGTGACTGTCAAAATGTGAAAAAAAACATTTACATAACTTAAAACATGTCAATGACAAAAAGAACAACAGTTTGGTCTGACATGTTTTTTTCTTTCTGTAGTGTTCAGCGAGGTTAACTACACAGCAGTATAATAGAAAAATACGGCACTCAATAGTGGCTTGACTTTTCTCTTGAACCCCGAAGAGTGGGCAGGGTTTTTGTCTGTGCTCCACAGTCAATTAATCACTTACACGGTCAGGCTACATAAAGAAGACATATGCTCAAGAGCATAATCATTTTGATTACTGCTCTAAACAAATGGTGCAGTGCGTAGCATAAGGTAATACTTAATGAAGATGCTTTATAATTGACTGTGTTCAGCATCTTCCAGGTAGGCTTGATGGAGGGTTGTCAGGCCCATTTAATTGCACAAAGGCAGACTGAGGGAATGATTCAATTTAGAAAAAAATAAATGAAGATAAAATGTAAAATTTCTAGACCGGGTCGAGGGAAATAAGAAAGAAAGAAAAGAAAGCTGCAAACTCAAGCTGCCACCACATTCAAAATGACTGTTAGGAGGAGAGTGAAATTATCTGGCCAGCTGTTTATGAAGGCAGTGGCCAAGTGGATCCTTCTTTATAAAATAGAAATTAATGGATTGTGCTTTCACACTGCGTGTGTTCGCAGAGGGCTGTGACACACACTCCCAAAAATATTCCTCGAGACTGTGAGAGAGGGGGGGTGTGTGCGAGTGCCTACGAGCTGATATATAAAGTCACAAAGCAACATCATTACTGTGTTTGGTACAGTGAGTGCATACCACCCTGCATAATGTATTCCATGTTGTTGTTTTAATCACAATTGACAAAGCCTCAGACAGCAAATGCATCCTCGCTAAAGTCGTGTTTCTAAGTCTGGCTGTGGTTGGTGGGGTTGGTGCCGCTCTTACAGTGCAGCTGATAGTTGATATCAATTTGCATTTTCTTGTGCAAAATGTAAGATATGGACAGAACTTTGGCTCACACCATTTAAACATTATCAACGGAATGTGAAAATACAACAGCATCAAATACGTCTATGTGCTGTGCTGCAGAGATGTCTGCTGAAGTTAGCATGCTAATCAGCTAGCACAGGCCCATCCTGTTTTGTAATAACAGTGGTTGCAGCTTGGAGATGCATACAGCGGCGAGTTCTCTAGTCCAACAATGTAAACAAAATAAATCACAAACTGTCACAGAAAATAAATATTTTTACACCTTTTTTTTTTCTTCTACCAAACAGAAAAATACAACCAGACACTTTCTGAGATTCCAGTTTCTCTCGTTGAACAAACTAAGACAAGTTTAATTGCCTCTTTACTCATTGTGAAACACACTCTGGTATGCTCAAAATAAATCCTCAACACCTTGTAAGATGTGTTTCTACACAGGGGTTCTGCCCGCTGCTGGAGTCCGACTGTCTCCCTTGTCCCTGCCTGTTGTGTCTTCACGTCCCTGGAGTCACTGTAAATCACCTCCATACTCTATCGTCTGTCTTTCGAACTGTCATCTGTTGGTCTCAGAAGCCGTGTTCAGTCCTAGTCTGATGTCCAGCTGTTTTCACTTGGAGGTGGCTGAGCTCGGTTGAACTGAGCCCCGCTGCCTGCATCGACTCCCCCTGTGTTCCGAGGTTATGGTCTAGACTGACTCCGGTCAGCAATAGCAGCGCAACTAACTGAGCAACTTGCTAACAGCAGCTTTAGCTGCTTTAGCCAAATATAGCTACAGCAAATGGTAGAATGAGCAACCGCTGCAGGTTATTCTGCCTCCCTTCAAGCAATACCATTGTCATAATCAACTTCAAGCAATTTATTTTAAATTAAGCCTTTAATTGTTTTTGCTCAATCACTCCAGGTCAGCACTGATTTCATGTTATTGAACAGATAATGATGGACAAGAGGGTAACCTCTCTGTTAATTGGCTATCAGTGCAGTGATGTTTGGACGAGGGAAATTCTATTACATTTGTAATTTTGTTTTACTGTATTATTAATAATGATAATAATAATAACTTCATTCTTATAGCACTGCTCAGTTACCAGGTTACCGAACACTTAGAATAAACAGAAAATATATAGTTAGATCAGATAAGAGCCAGATCTAAAGATATAAACAAGGTTAAACAAAATGTAAATAATTACCATTAATACCATCAGTTAAGAAACATTTTCGAGATAAAAATGAGTTTGAAGAGGAGATTCATGGGATGAGTTTGCCTGGTCGGATGCAAGCATTCACAACACACAGCACAGTTACAGTGAACAAAAACTTCCATTCATCGTGATTCACTGACGGCTGTGTTTGCATTTATCTTCTGAAGGTGATTTTTTGCGACCTGATCATTAAACTGTCACGTTATGACGCAGCATTTGTGGATGATGTCTAAACATGAATATGTCTGTTGCGTACCTCCGGCTGAATTTATTGAGTGATGTTTTTTTATCATTTCCTTATCATTCTGCCTTCTGCATCTTCATGAATATGCTTGAAACAGAACTGTCACATATAAAAGTGAAACCAGACTCCTCGTGTGTGTCGAGAGCAGACAATAAGACGGTTTATAGACTGCCGTGTTTTTCCAACACGTTTGTGGTTTGCTAATGGAACCCGCCACCCGCCCACCTTTAAAGGTAAGCTATTTGTCAGACGAAGAGCTTACTTTTGCACTGGAAGCAGGCCATTGTGTCCTTGTAGGCGCGCAAGCGGGCCATTAGCATACTTTGATAAGTAATACTTATGTTCAATTTTAATGTTGAATTCATAACGGATAAAGACTTGTTTGCTTTTCCTCCCGGCTGTTGTTAAAACAGAATTAGACGGAGTTAGAGAGAATGATGGCGCCCACAGGCAAAGCAGGGAGAAAGGAGAGAGGACCAGGTGAGGAATACGAATCTGGAATTAATAGAATATTATCACATAGAGCATGTCATTAGTATTTCGGAATTGTTTTACACAAATTTGCCTTTCAGCTATACAGGTTTGGCGAGGAATATGTGCGAGTGGTAGCGTTTCCCAGCTCATTCTGCTGAAAGAAAGCCCTTTTTTGGGATGTATAAAGCAGGAGAAACAGTGGAAATGTTGCTCTTGCAGTGTGACTTGTTTACAATATCCAGTAATAAGACACAAATGTATTACCATTTGTTTGACACACAGCAACTGTTGTTCTTCCCAACCAAAGAGAGAGAGAGAAAAAAAAGCATTCTGGAGGATTCTGTGAAAGAAAAAAGAAAAAAAAAAAAGACCACATTCCCTCTAAGCACAAAAACAGAACAAATTTATGTCTTAGTTTCTCGATGCAGCCATCAAAGAGAGCAGCAGACACGACGAGAGCCGGGCGACGGGAGGATAGAACAGGCTCCGGCTGCTACGCTGTGAACTGCATTGTTATTTCATACGGCGCACTCCTGTGACATTTTCCGCAACATACATGGGTAATTCATAGCAGGTGCGAGATCAAAACAATAAAATAAATTGTCGGAGAATCATATTGAGGTTGTCAATACGGGCGTCCCGTGGGAGGCAGAGGAAGACACGGAGAGCGGGAAAAAGCGCTACAGAGAAGGTAAGTGACCAGATAGCTCATATTATATCAAATACACCATGTCATCAGTGGTTAAACATTATTTTCTGCAACTTCCACCCCCAGGCAATCTATTGTGAGTGACAGAAAAAAGGTTTGTAGTGATGCAGGGAAAAAAATAATATCACTTCCAAATAATATCTCGGTATTTGCTAATTTATCATTCATAGGTGTATTCTGAATTCACAATATGTTCTATACATGCGGTACAAGGACAAATGAAGTACCTTCATCCGCAAAGTCTACAATAATAAAAAAGAATGTTGATCATCACTGTAGCCAATACGCTGAATATTATTTCTGGCCTTCAAGATTCAAGTAATGTTCCACGCATTCATACCAAGTTCCTTGTTTGCCTGTCTGCGCATGAAAAACTACAACGTCACATTAGTATTGCACAACACACTGACAGCTTCACTGACAAAGAAGAGCAAAGGAAACGGCATGATCGCTACACAACACGTCCGGTCTGTAAAAGTTTCTTACCGCCTACCCAGTGTTAACTATGTTTTGCCACGTTTTCTCCGACTTTCCAGGTTGTTGGAATTTTGCCAGATGAACCACTTTCCCGATTATTCCGACGGACCAAGAATGAGCGGTTAAATCACTGAAGTCTGCAACCCAAGTCTGCAGAAATGCCACTTGATGACTGGATGAAGTGCGGGTTTGGACAGCCCTCTGGTCTTCCCTCAAGAGTGTCTAACTGATATGAATTGCTGCGCAGTCTCAGTTGAACTTTCTCAAACGCGTCCTAGCCAGTTACGTATAGCACCTCCAACTGGACAAACCACACACGGCTACCAATGATTATTTAGGACGGCAGAGCGTGGTTGCCTGCCGTTGCATAGCATTTTACTGATTCTTTTCATTGAAACTCATTTCAAAGGAGCTTCCGTTGACATGGAAATTATAAGCAAAATTTGACTTAATATTTTGGGCATTACTCAATCACAACAGTATGCATATCAAAAATATGCTATGCTACTTAGGACAGACAAAGAAGCACAACACATCTTCAATGTCAAATGTCCTCGCTGTCCAAGATGGCGGACGCGGCGCTTGTACACACAAATCAGGCAGCCACTCACATCGGTCAGTGACAGACGCGCTCCGCCTGTAGATATAAAAGGTAAATTCTACAGTTATGAAAACACAATGAGTCTTACTTTCAGATGATTATTCACTCTGCAAATGATCCCCACTAAACCTACACACTGGACCTTTAAATAATTCCTCGTTTAAGAATTTAAACTGTTGAAACCTTTCCTGCCTGCACCACCAAGTATGCTATATAAATGTGCGTAGATTTAAGCACAATCTATATCTCAAAGGCATGTGGAGCAACTGTGGGAATAAGGTACTTTTGCTCAGAATTAACAACGAACATCAGTGGTCCGATTGTGCCCCTCTTTACTTTGTGTATTGATTGATGATAATGATGGGAGTTTCTTTCCCTTTGAAACGCAGGCGAGTGAAATTAGAGTAGGAAGATGATTCCTTTAATTCTTGCAAGCTTTCCAACTCGCAGTGAATACACTCAGGACCGGTTCATTTGATTCATGATTAATTCCTGTGAATGAAGCTGATCAACCGCGTTATTTTTGGGGAGCAGCCAGCCAGAAATTGAAGTAATTCCCAAAGGTTGGACGGAAATAATTGTGTTAGTCCTGAACACCCCGCCTGTGTTAGCAAACTTGTCGGCACACTTAGATCTGTACAGAGTGGGCTACAGTACAACCGCCGGACATTGATTTATTTGCAGCTTCAGCTCAGTCGAGCTGAGCCATCCAATTTGATGTATTATTCAATGACTCAGTGATGTTCATGCTTGGAGTTGGAGTGAAATGTTAACGCAGACACCTACCTTATACTCCTATTACAGCAAAGAAGCTGGATATACCTGAGAATTAAAAATACATGGGATATAAATCAAGATGTAAAGTACGTGACAAAAAGAAAACGCGGTCCAAGTAGATGTTGTTAATATCTTATAAAAACACTCCGAGGCGAGACTTAAACTTAATCACTCCGACACTACTCTCGTGATTTTGATGAAAGCAGAAGGGATGATGATTTTTGGCACCACATTCTGGCAATAACATACACCCGTGTGCCTGACGGGGACATAATATTTCAAGGTCGGGATTTCAAAACCTCACAAATACCACAAGTGAAAAATCTTCTGGTTCGACTTTGATGAAGGCATGAGGGATGGAGCAGAGAGATGTTTTTTATTTTTTTTATTATTATTTTATTTTCTATCTCACAAGTGGCTATCTAATCCCACTATGATTTTGTAACACATATTCTTGCACATGTCAACGCATTCCCACACAAGAATAACCCCGGCACACAAGCTATACTCCTGCATTCCTCTCCATATTCCTCCTGCATATTGTTTTTAGTGTAAAATAGCCGCTTTTTTTGCTGACCTGCACAGTGTATTTTATTTTGAAATGTCCCCATAAGTTTTCATAATATCCAAAGTCAGGAAAAAAACTCCCGCTGACTGTCCGTTTCACTCCCATTTAAGTTTATTGACAACGACGTTTCGATACTTCAGACCTTCATTGGGTTATCTTACAAGACAATGGGGAAGGATGTCTTAAGTGGGGTTTTGGACTCGCGTGGCCCAATCAGGGCACACCGCAGACAGACCTCCCTCAAAATGCCATCAAACACGCCTGGACCAACAAATCTACGTACAAATAAATACACTGTGCGATCTTGTGGGAGTCTTTTTTCCTGATTTTGTCGGCCTCCTGTCTTCTCCTACGCACCTGTCGACACTAAGGTGTGCAAAAGCTGCACTCCATGACATCCCAGCTGAAACCTCTGCTCATCATCTGCAGCATGCTGGCCTGGTCAGATTCTGATGACTCTTTTTCTTATTGGCTCTATATTTGCTGATTAGCCCGAGTTAACCCAATTCAACAAAAAGGGCTAATCTCAGCATTTGTTTGATGAATCTTGATTAAGTCTTCATTTTTCACTGAAGCCTGTTCAACAGTTCAGCAACTTATAAAATCTGTTCAATAGGAATTTTCCTTTAACCGATCGTCCTAGTTGAAAAGTAACATTTCATAATATTTTAATATAAGACTTCTTTAAATTGTTTAACTAATACGTGTCTCATGATGATACAATACATGAAGTAATACCGGATGTATCGTGAATTCCTGTTTGCTCACCACTAACAACTGGTCAAGTGGCTCTATATGAGTGGTCCGCTCAATCAAGGGAATGTCCATTCAGTCACGTCATACATAAATACATATGCAACCAAATTGGCTGAATTCCAATTACACGACCGTACTTTAAAGTGGCAGCCAACTTCTCCTGCTCAGTGTTTCCAAGTGGTGTTACCATCGCCGCCGCTGTGGCAAATAACATCACACACACACACAAAAAGGAATGATCGTGAGTCATGCCATTGTTAAGCTTATATAAATACAATTTGACTCTAATTATTCAGCGTTACCCGATAAGCTCGTGGCCCACGATGAGTACAATATAAAACGAACCATTACCGAACTGTGCAAAGGTCAGCATGAGCACCGTTGAGTCACAAACCAGCTTTATGGAGGAACAAAGGCCGACAAATAATACAGGAGAGAGTGTAGCACTTGGACAGACTGTGTAATGTGCCATTCAGACTATATTCATCATGCTACAGGTTACATTTGCAGTAAAGTAGCTCGGCCGTAATAACCACCTCGCATAGGCTCCTTATTTATTCATATTCATTCGCCATTCAGCATATCGCTAATTTCATTAAGCTCAAAAATTTCTCCGAGATTAGAGGTGCCGAGGGTTTGTTTCCACGCCATGTGGCCACAATGGTTCCCTGCCCTCATTTCCTGTCTGCCTCTGTGGTAAAAAACTGTCCAATAAAGCCGTGAAGCAGGACTGACTCGACGAGGTTATAATACGAAATAAATGTTAAGGGCGATAACTGCGGCCCTTTTTATATGTTGCCGTGCATATCATAAATGGAATACGTGCACGTTATGGCCGCGTCGAGGGGACTTGAGTGTTGGCACTGCGTCAAGGTTGTTCTGGTCCCTGATAGTCTGCTGCACTGCGGAGAGGCCATCTCATCAGACTCATTAAAATCCTGTAATTAAGTGCGCCCCGTATATGGCGAGCGAGCTGGCCGTATGTGAAAGATCACAACACACTCCCAGCAAGTGCACGTTTAAATAAGCGCTACCCTAATTTTTACAGACTCTCTCTTCTCCAGCATTTAAGCGATACTCCCTCTCCGCAGATACATGAGCACACATCCCTGTTCTCTTAATCTCCGCCTGAGATTGGAAGCTGCTGTGCACAGTTTTTAGGGTGTATCTTCAGTGTATACAAGCTTTATAAATGAGCCCTCAGAGATCCGCGGCTATGATCTGCGATGTCACATTGATGTACACCCCGAAGCTGTTCTTCTACTTCAATGGATCGGAAACTGACTGGGTGGATTTTTTAACCATTATTTATCCAGTGAAGAAACCTGGATAAGCACACGCGCGCTACTGTTCGGAGTGATTGCACTTGATTCCCGCAGCTGTCTGGTACAACCAAAGGCGCTGATACTATTGATCAGTCCAATCTGTGCTTTTGAAGTGTTTCTGAAGGGCGACAATTTGTGATTCAGATGTGGACAAGAAAAGGACTGACCCGCTGCTGAATGTCAAAACATCACAACCTGTTAGGGCTGTCAGATTGACTGACGGGTCCTTTAAAACCCGGCGCCAGACAACAACGGCACCTAAATTATTAATGCCGCAGAGAAAGTGATAGCGTTAAAGCGTTGTTTGCATCAGTAATATTGTAAATACTGCAGAAAAAAACACACTGCATACTGATCTTTTTATACACTATAAGTAAAACGCCTCAATCAGTCAGGGTGCAAGATGGCCCCATGTTAGAAAAAAAAAAGCAGCGAAAGTGCCCTCTTCAATGCCCCTATGGTGGATAACATAATAAAATGCCCCCTAGGGTGCCCTTCCAGCGGAGAAAACGAGATAAAGTGCCCTTAAGGCTCCCCTTCCAGTTGAGAAAACATGAAGAAGTGCCCTTTGGGTGCCCTTCCAGTGGAGAGGTGCCCACGCTTCACTCTAAATATATCACCATTTTTCACCAATGTGCTGCCCATTCCGCCACTGACAATTAGCACGTGAAGATACCTTTTTAATTTATGTGGTCAAAAATAACTTTATTTCGTTATGCTGGTTACGCAACACTGAACACACTTGTAGGCAATCGGAGTCCCAATCCACCGAATACCACTCGGCGGTGCATGAAGGCAGTATAAGAGGGGAGACGGCCTTATTCACACTTTTATTTCTGCGTATTCAGCAGGTTTTTTGGGGGATTCAAACTGGCAATTTAACAGTCGCTTGTCTCGATTTTTTCAAGTGTGTAGCCCATCAAGGCGGAATGTTTTCACACCATTCTTACGAGCCATTCTCCTCAGTGTTATCTTTCGTGAAATCTGTTCAGACCAGTGAGCCTACCCTTAGCCATCAAACACTGTTCTGGTTATGTCACCGTTTCCTTTTCTGTCCTTTTTCTCCAAATCAATTATGCATCAGTGTGGCATCGCAGATTTGGGGCTAAAACAAACTCTTCTTCTGTCATTTCATGGCTGCACAGGAGGACACGGCGGCGAGTGTTCACTAACGCCCGAACAAACTGTCCAAGGGCAGAGGGAGCGGCGTTCTCAATATTCACAGGTGTTTCCCCCCCTTTGGAACATCCAAATGTATTCAAATTCACTGGCGTGGAGTTGAGGATTGAGGATTTTTTTAATAGGCTGCCTGGAATCCAATAAGGCGACGCTGATTTACCTATAAAAGCTACAAAATTATCTATCCGGAAAGAAAAAAGAAGAGGAATATGCAAGTTAAATGTCACAGAACGATTCCTGCTCTTACGTGGACCAAAAGGTTAAAGGCTTTTCATCCATGAGGAAAAATGTTCTCCCCATGCATTTATTTATACTCGGGCTGTTATGGCTTTTTCAAGTGTCCCTACAGGGCTGTCTGCACTTCCAGCACCTCTCCACTCTGACGCACTTCCCCTGGTGGGGCTTGACTGCACTGGTGAGCATGTACGGCTCGTCTCGGAGCACTCTCCCCTTCTGCCTGGGGAACGACACCCTCGAAAAAAAAAAAACACCTACATGGAAATGCAATTAAAAAGCCTCTTTCTCTGAATAGTACAGGCTGTTTTAAGGGACAGCGGCAGGAAATGTGGTGCGAGAGCAACACGGTGCGGGGATGGACAGAGGGACGAGGGACCGAGGTGGTTGAGGAGTGCGCCATCTGCATTCTCCGTCCGAAAGCCACCCGTCTTACATCCGTCACTTCGGCACTCAGTTTTAATTCAACGATCTAAATCTGATGAAACACACTCACACCGCGGACGCATCCGACCTATTTATAGCAGGACTGCGCGGCCGGTATTCCGCCACATGCACCGGTATGATGTGTAGCAGGCTTTCTTTTATCACATTTTATAGGTTCCACACAAAGAACTGACCTGTACAGTATATCTTTAATGATGTCTATCAGAACTCGCTGTTTTCAGTCCTTCATCTAAAAGGTTTATAGATTGTTTCAAGTGCTGCCTTTGAGAGTGTTCAGTGAGTGCAAAGTGGCGAGGGGGAAAGCAGAGTATGTGAGCCAAATATTTAATTGCACAAATGTTTCTGTTAAGGATTAGTCTGTCTCTTAAGAATTCTTGGAAGGACGTTTCAACCATGTGCATTTCAACCTGTGCTGCAGTTATGGATTTCGAGCAGTATCTAACTCTCTCCCCAGAGCTCTTGGCTTTTGATAGAGCGCACATTTACGGAGCGTCTGTGTTAATCCTGATTTTTTAAGAAGTGGACCAATCAAAACACCTCGTAGCTATCAACCCCCGTAGCCTTTTTGCGAGTAAAGACAATGATTAAGTTGCTTCCCACACCGTTATTATGTCCAGTGTGGCTGTCTCTCGTGTGATTGCAATGCGGCTGGGCAGGCCTCTGAGAGATGAACATAATCAAAAAGGCTCATTTAGAGACAAGGGACCAAGCAGCGCACTCTTTGCCAAGCATTTATGTGTCCTTGTAATTGTGTGTGGAGATGTGAAATACCTTTTTTTTTGGCATATGGAACACCCCCAGATACAGTACAACCTTCTGTCAAGAAAGTTGTACTTTTCAGGAGAGTCTGGATGCAGAACGATGCAGTATGCCTTCATTTCGTTAACGAAGACTGTTGCAAAACATTTTTGTGACCTTTCGTGACTTAAATGAGATGTAAAATCTGTGATGATAAACACAAGGATGAAATGTACATTTTACTCGAAGCATAAAATGAAAACGCTACAAGTAAACAAGCTAATGTTAAAAAGACTACACTGTGGTTGCGCGACTTGAACCTCACTACCACTAGGAGTCTTACTACACAAATACAATACACATTTTCTGTAAATTGATCAATGTACATGGTGTAAAGTTAGTTTCAGATAGACTAGTGGGTAAATGTTGGATGATGTTTAATGTCCTACAACTACAACTTTTGTCTCATTTAGCCATTTAGCTACACTTAATGATGTATCTTATAGTGTAAATATCTTACACCTGTGGTAGCCTTATCTCAGGCATATGACCAAAAAAACTATTTTAAAAAACCTCATAGACTGAGATGAGGCAACCAGATGTGCAAAAATGCTAACAAATGCTAGCCCATTAGGATTCATTGTATGAGTTTAAAGAGAGAGCATTTTTGATTCAAAGTTGACCGAAATGTAAGGCTTTACTAAAACTGTGATGGGTAAAATATTAACAAAAATGCTACTTAAACTAAGACCCAATCTAAAATGATTATGCGTGTGACTTGCAGATAGAGGAAGGAGCCTTTTAATTGGTGTTAGAGAAAACATACTCTCGCCAGCACAAGTGTCTCTGGGCCAATGGATCCGAGTGGATATCAGGGTGCATGTCTCGTATCCTCTCTGTGCAGTCGATGTTGAAAAGAATTAAGTATAATCGTGTGTAGGGAGTCTGAACTTTAGAGGGCTGTTGATTTAACATGACAAAAGACTTCAGGCTCAGGGGTTTTTTAACAGGGGATCTGAAGCCCGGGTAAGAAAACAGAGCGGTGATGTGGTAGCAGCTCGGCCATTCATCAAGTGTTATCTGCTCTGCTAAAAGAAAAAGAGGGACTTGCATGTTCCTATCTGTGTTTTTCCGAAATCTGTGTTTCTGTCATGTTTTTTCCGCTTGTTGAATCTAAACAAAAAGAGTTCTCACTTGGCGAAAACACGTCTTTTCTTTTTGCCACTGATGACATGTGCGCTGCTGGAAGGCTATCAAAAAAGTGATTACGGTGAAACGATATGAATTTTTTTTTTTTTCTAGACTGCATCGTGGGAAACCTTGAAGAAAAGTTTTAATTATTTCGACACTATCATTACTGAAATCAATCCCTCTTGTGGATGCGGCGTCTCACCATACGCTGTGTGGGTGCTTAACTGTACATCTCATCAGGCGTTTCATGACTTCAGTGTCGCAGTGCAATGCAGACATTCATTGCGGACAAGGATGACCATTATATGCTATATATCTTAAATGCCTTCTTTGTTTTTACCTGCTCGAAACGGCCCCGCGTGGTTGTTTTTCCGGCGCCGCGCCGCCAAAACTTCACAACACAAATGAAATGTGCAACACGGTGAGCTTTTTGTGCGTTTTGCTATGAAATATGTATAAGCGTGGGTTGATTTTTTTGTTTTGTCTTTCCTCTCTCTTCTGCTGCATGATTTTAAGTGCACATCGCATAGAGCACTCACAATTTAATACAGTCTTATTCGCGGCATATGATTTGAGTGGAGGCTAAGTATACACTCTAAACCCCGTTATGCTTCCAAAAACAATGTCCAAGAAAACGACAAAGCTCTTGAAATGAGCAATAAACTGAAAAGAGTGGTGGGAAAATTAGATAGTGGGAACTGGGCTTTTTGTCACACTGCTGTACATCAGTGGCTACATTTAGCTTTAACGACACACAGAGTGGGATATTGTGAAAGGCTTCTGCATAAATATGATTCGGCGGCGGCTTCTCTTCCTCAGCACAAATAAGACTATATTTCTGGTTGTGTGTTTGCACTGTCAATGCAAACTTTCCACTGCACAGCATGCCGTAACCCTAGGTGCATATAGACCGCGCTGGAATTCACCCTGGGCTTCTGCTCTAGCTAATTGCTTAAGATGCTAATTGGTCTGAGGGAAACGGCCTCTCGAAGGTGCACAGGGGATTTCCACAATCTTGAATTTCAAAAAAAAAAAAAAAAAAAAAA
>CAEMYA010000028.1:1799215-1823373 GCA_903131615.1 Diplodus sargus
AAAAAAAAAAAAAAAAAAAGACAGAAAGGAAATGTTGGCGAAGGCAATCAGGGGAGAGTGATTTATTAGAAAAATATTGAAAGAGGGACACACAAACAGTCGTATGCTCTGTGAAGATGAGATAATGTCACCAACATTGGCAGGCTCTGGGCTCCTAAAACCAATATAACTAAAAACACAATGAGCAGAAATGTTCTTAGATCTGTACTCAGATTTGGTCTCAAGATCAATTCAATGCCAGCGTCAGCTTTCATACACAACCTATTAAATGTGGTTTTCTGCTTTAGTCATACTTAAAGGAGCACTATGTTGTTTTGGGGGAAGGAATTTTAATCTGAAAAAAAAAGATCTTCCTCAACTGATTTTGTTTTGCCTAAAACCAACTAATGAATAAATTCTCTTTAATTTCATGAATAAACAAACTGACCTTAAAGGACACAACAATTTCATGTTGCTTGGTGTTTATGTGGCGGACCCTGCCACTTTGCTAGCTTCAAACAGTGTTCTGGGGACCTTATTGTCTTCCTTCCTTATTACCACATTAATATTGCAGATATAAAAAAATATGTGTTTGAATTCATTCTAAAAAAGACTTGAAATGGGCACTATGTACCTTTCTGAAACTCAGAAAGGTAATATTTGCGATAGTGATAAGGAACAATACAAACTATTTATATTGTATATTAACTTTAGCATTTATTATTTCCATATGTGAATATGTAAGCCTTCCTCAGATGAAAATAAGGTCCCCAGAACAGTATTTGAAGCTAAAAAGGTGGCAGGGTCTGCCCAATATAAACAAAGTAAAGCAGTATGAGGCTGCGTTGTCCTTTAAGTTCAGTTTGTGTATTCAAATGAAATCTTGTCTTCTAAAAAAAAAAATGACATAGTCCACCTTTAATATCCAAAATGGATGGTAAGTCGGTTTTATAAACGAGGCCCCAGGTCTCATGCAGGTGGGTGCCTGTGTCTCCGGCTGTTTGTGCGACGCATTCGTAGCTTATTTCACGGCAAATCAGAGTGTCAGACAAAAGGAAAATTGCTTTAAGAATGTCAGCGGCTAAACGATGTATATTCATCTCTCTTCAAGCTCTCCGAAAGACTGTTGTATATTCAGTTTGTGTGCCGTTCTTACTCAGTAGAGCAGGAGAAATCCAGCAGACAGCGCTGTTTGAAATGGTAAACAGCATGTTGTGAGACAGTCGCCATCAGTGTTGTGAAGACTAGAGGCAGCCTGCTGGCCAAGTTTTAATGTTTACAGAGCACTGTGTACCGTGCTAAGATGAATATTTCATTACGAATGTCGTGGCATGCGGCGCGATGACCTCGGCGCCGGATAGAATGACCAGCTTCCTGCGACAATCCGCGTGGCGCTTTGGCAAGGATAATGAGATGAATCTCTGCCCTGAAGATGTCAGGCTGTTCTGGGGTCAGAGAGGTGTCCGGTCTGGTGCAAGATGAGTGTAATATAATGTGGTTATGTTGCTATTATAGCACACAGTGGATGTTTTTTTTGTTTAGCAGTTGACATGTCAGTGGGCAGCCCGCGGGCCGCTGGGCCACCAGCTTATCTCCTCATGACTAACATTTCACCTCTCTTAGCTGTGTCCCCACAAGACATGACACTTTTGTGAGACAAGTAAAGGAGACCGAGCATGAATTATCCTCCGAATCAAAATATTTGTATCTTGCAGATGAACTTTTCTCAAGCCCTACGTGTCAGCCCAAGTTAGGCTCTGTGACGGTCATTCGGCGTTCGAAGTTGGTTGTACAAGGTGTGTCAGCGAG
The DNA here is from genome assembly GCA_903131615.1 of Diplodus sargus. Taxonomy (NCBI): domain Eukaryota; kingdom Metazoa; phylum Chordata; class Actinopteri; order Spariformes; family Sparidae; genus Diplodus; species Diplodus sargus. The sequence goes on from CAEMYA010000028.1 coordinate 1,801,004, forward strand.
ATACAGCCCGACGTAGTCAAAAAGCCCCGGGCGCGGTGTGTATTAAGGTTAATTTGAACTGATTAGATTAAGAAGTGGGGCTGTGAGGGGGGGGAGAGAGAGCGGGAGGGTTGTCGTGCCTCCTGCCGCGAAGGGTGTGCTTTATCTTCGTGCTTCCGAGCCCGCTCGTGAGGGGTGCTACTTTGCGCTTAGGGATAGCAGGTCGCATGAGTTCAACCTCTTTGATAGCATGTATCCAGCAGCTTGTCACGCTTGATGGGAGAGTCAAATTGGCAGTGTCTGGAACAAGGGAGCACTCCGGAGGAGGTTGGCGAATGCTGTTTTTTTTTTCTTCTTTTTTATTAATAATACAATCCTCCTCACTATTTTCCTATTACTCCTGTACGTGATGTTGCTTATATTGAGTAGTGCTTATTTTCCTCCGTGTAGTGACTTGATGTGATGTCCCAGGGGAGCTGAAGTCATTTCCTCTGTTATCCTTCCTTTTTCTTATTTCCACATCTCTGTAAGGCTGCCTGAGAAAGAGCCCTAAGCGAAGGAGCGTCGCCTATCTGTATGTACATTACAGCCATTTATGTTTGTCTTTTCTTCTGTGTGATGTCTGCTCTTCAGAAGCTTTCAAATATTTCCTTTTTTCCCAGGCAAGGTCCTTCCATTTTTTCCTTTGTCGTCTCTCCACGAGCCTTTTGGAAAGCCCCCTTTTCCCCCGCTGCACAGTATTTGCACTTTTAAGAAGCACTGTGCACTTTGGATCAAATCCCAACTGTGCAACCACAAAATCAAATGGTTTGAAGAGAACTGCTGGCTGGAACAGATCACAAGGAGAACCCCAGAACTGCTTCAGGTTTATTTTTCTCAAGACACAAATTTGAGATTGAGATATCTGAGGAGCGTTTAACGTTGCTGCAAACCACAGACACGTTTAAATGTGTGCGTGTCCTACATTAAGTGTATATGAGCTGACTTTCATGTCAGGAGCAGGCGGGGAATGGTGGCGGCATGACAGCTGGGTGATGTGAACAACAAAACCAGCAGCCAAATTCAAGGTAACGTTTCAATATGGATTTCTTTTAGAGACGTCAACATTTTTCAGCAGTTTTTGTGGCGACAGCACCAGGTAGTTTTAGGCCGAATGTGATATTCTCCTCATCCTAACCGAGTGGTTTTGGTGCCTAAACCTAACCAGACCATAAACAGACATAAATAGCTTAACTGCAGAGGGAACATTTCCTCTAGAATGACAACAAATGACGCTATTGTTTAGTTTACTAGCGCTACAGTGATATGATGTACCACAATAAGAGCGAACGCCCTGCTTCCATGATCGAGGACGTGGGAGATTTACGTCCCTGCTGGCTGTCAGTTGGAGGAGATATACTGCACGCTGTCAACCAAGTGGTAGGGGTTGTGGGATTCAATGAGCTAGTTAGAAAATATTAACAGAAGTTATAACATTGAAAGCTTCTATGACTTAAAGCACTTTGAGAAGAAGAACGGTCAGCTAAAAGTCAAGATAGCCAGGGCAGGCTAACATTAGCTCTGTCAAGAGACTGCAGGACAGCTCTCACAAATGAAAGTTATCTCAACAACTATCTGGGGGAGATGAAGTCCAGTGTGCTCCTTTCTGCGCCAACACAGTGACCAAAAGTTTGGAAATAAGTCCAGTTACGAACACGAATTTGCCCCTACCAATCCGATTCATGTCAGACAGCCTCATGGGGACTGACGGGCTGACCACCACACTAAAAAGAAAAAGTATCCAATTCATTTAATTTTGCTATTTTTGGTCGGGAGGGCTTGAAAATCAACCAGTTAGTTACCAGTTAATGGGCGACGGCTTAATGGTAACTGACCTCCCTAGCTGTAATATAAAAAAACATATCTGGTTGGACATATGTACATGACCAACATGGTTTGGTGGCACAGCTGTGTTATGAACTCACAAAATGACACTCCTAACATGATGATGTACAACAGGTTTTCAATCTTAGTTAAGCGAGCTGGCATTCAACTTTTGCTGTCAACGCTAAGCACAAAGGACAGCTGTCAATAAAAATTTAGATGCGGTGGACGACATGAATGAACGTCATTGTAATTTGTCAAGAGACCTCACCATGGTTGTGTTTCTATAGTAGTAGTAGATGAATTCCTACGTTAATTGTGTTAGTTTGGATGCACCACAACATTGTTTATTTGCATACTGGAGCATATAGAGGCAATGTAACAACTCTGATGAGCATGGTTTAAGCCTGCTTTTCATATATAACTTATCAAGAAACGAAAAAATGAAATTGTCGTGTGCATATTTTCACAGATGCAGAGGCCAACTATAAATACACTGAATGTGAGGAAAAGGAAAATAAATCCAAACTGGTGCAGAAAGTGTAAAATATAGTGTGTTCTGCAGGAAATGAAAGCAAAGCTGGTGCTTGCATGAGTGCAAAAGTGGAGAGACAGAAAATAAACTACCTGGTTTACTCTGAGATACTTAGAGCAAATGATGAGCAGCTTGCATAAGCTGACAGGTCTTAAATCTGTGTGCGCTGTTGTTTAGATATGCATATTCATCGGCGGTGAGGATGTGACAAAATTCTGCACAGTTAGCTGATAAGGAGGTTGTAAACAGCTGGTCTTAGATATAAGAGGAGGGACAATTAGCGCGCCACCAGATGTGATGCGACCACTGGAAGCAAGAGTCGCAGACTACCGGTTAAAACAAACTTGGGCCACTGTGAAACTTGAGAACATGACTACAAGTGTTGTTACTCATGAGTTGAAGAATGTGCGTGTTGCATTGCAAAATGTGTTCTTATGGCATCAGTCCATTAGGATTAAAGGTGCAATGTGTTAATGAAATGAACAAAATAATGTAAAGAAATGGCTGTTCTGATGTTATGACGTAGCGCCTGTTCTAGTGTTGTAAATATCAACACCTTGTTGGGTTTTTTTTGTTTTTTTTTGTACTATTTAGACATTTTGTCAATTCTTACATATTGCACCTTAAAGTTGAATACGGATAGCCCATTTCTAAATTGTGGTATGCTTCTTTTTTGATGTTTAAATGTAGGAAACATGATGAAGTAAAGCAAGGTAAGCAGATGAAGGCAATGTCAAGTCCTGAACACAGACATAAGACATAATACACTACTGATTAAACATTACATAATGATAGATTATTGAGGATCTGAAGTTATTTGGATTTTTCTGCAGATTCGTACAAGGCCGTGTGTTATTAAGTGCCAACTTCAATCGGAGTTCAAAATACTGTACATCACCTCTGGAAAATTAAATCTCACAGGACACGGCTGGATATGGATGGTACACTTGCATTAATGTTAACATTGTTTAAAATTACATCACCCGGGAATTAAAGTGTCTACATCTCCTCTCCAATTAAGCTCCCTTTACCACATATTAAGCGCTCAACTTAAGCTGCGGGCAGCCGAGGATGCATTTCAGCGCAGCTGGATTTCCTTTCACTCTGTCACGGCATACAGTATATGTGAAGAAATGAGTAAGCCCCCCACAAGATTTTTAGTTTTTGGAGGAGAAAAAAAAAAAAGAAAAAAAGAAAAAAGTGCTGCAGCCAAATTGAGACTCTCTTCATCTGTAAGCTGCTTTAAGCCTCACTAACGGCTTAGCCTCCCCTTATTAGTATTGGCTGCTGTGTAGATTTAGCAGACTACCCCCTTTCCCTCTCTTTGCCACCCATCTATTTACCTTTCATGCAGCCATGTGCACTGATCACTTCAAGCACACCCGTTAAGCTCTCTCCCCCCCTCCTCCCGTCATCGCCGAGTTGCATGTTAAGACCGGAGCCATGTGGGTTTTATGCGAGTAGATCTTACTGATTGTTTGTCCAGCATACACAGCTTTCCTTCCCAAAGTCTACCTGAAAAGTACAGAATGTGTCTTATCCAAATGAAGACCATGTGAGCCGTCAGCTCAACTGAGAGTAATTGCAGTTCTTTTTTTTTCTTTTTTTTCAGTTGCATATCTCTCTCCGTTGGAGGTGAAATGACAGTATTTCTTGTTTCTGAGGACAACACCATATTTTATTTATGTGAAAGGCACATCTTCTTCTGAAAAATCTAAGAATAAGTTGATTTTTCCAGCTAGATGTGCCGTGAGTAGCACCTCTCCTGGGAATTAATGCAAATGTGCTGGATATATTCCTTTGTATCTTTGCAGTCTTGTGAGTGCCATCTATTGTATATTATGTATCGGCTTTTCTCCTGTCTGTTTGACACCCAAAACAACAGCACCGACTGAGCGAGTGCCTAGAGGGCTGCTAAAGAAGGCTTCTGTCATTTTTTTTATTTTATTTTTTTTTACCTTTGTACGCTGTTTGGAATAGAATGGATGATTTTTATGGAAATGGCAAGATACGTCTGAAGTCTGGAATATTACTTATAAAAATCGCAAACAAAGTCTGCAAAGTGTTTTGTACAACTTAGTGAACACCGGGGCGGTGGAGGCAGCAAATGTTATTTTGCTTTTCAGAAACAGATGTCTTTTCTCACCAACTGCATTCACAGAGAGGCTGGCACATTTCTCCCACGTGGTTTGTTTACCACAGCCCATAAGCAGGGGGCAGCAGTGCAGTGCAGAGAGTGAGTTGCTGTTTTTAATTGCTGCATTGGAGAGCAGATTATTAAAACAGCAGCGGCAAACAAAGCAGATGCCTGTGGCAGAGGTTGGATAAACATGCCGTAATTTCTGGTATTCAGTGCAACTGTAAATAGTTAATAGATGTGCATCATAAATGTGCGGCAGCCCTGACACGCCATCGTATATAACTGTATGCCACTTCAGATAATTAGATGCAGATTAGAACGCAATAAGATTTGTTCGGAAAACAAAGGCATGAGAAAAGGAAGTAAAGTGAGCCGACGGTGTCCACAAATTTTTGAAACGAGTACTTCAACAGCTGCTCGGCTGCCACAGCTGTGGCACATTCTCTTTGATTACCTCAGAAAATCCTTTGTGCATCACACAAACATGCTTCCAGTAAACATACAGCGGGGCTTAGTAATTTCTTCACATACGCTCTGTGCAGACAGAATGGAAGGAACTCCAGCTGTGTTGAAATGCTGCCCCCGTCTTAAATGGAGCACTTAAAGGGAACTTGATTTCAAAGGAGATGTAGTTAATTTACAGCGAGGGAAAACTACTGCATCCCTACAAGGCGCAGTGGGTCCTACATACATTCTAGTTTTGACAACATGGCTAATTCAGTTATATCAATGCAGAACATGTCCGTGTGCTTAAGATGAAATCTTTCCTTGAAAACGCCGCCCACTGTATCTACGGAAAAAAACATCCATAAACAACCAAGAGGTTCCCTAGAGATCTAAGGAAATAAATCCATCAAATCCATCCCGGCACCAATAATTTTTTTCCCCGCACAGCTTCCTGTTCTAATGTTGATATGGCTGACACACCTGGCTCGAAGGTCTAGGTGTTGTGTGACCAGAGTGGGAACTAAGTTGATACGCACAATCTGATATCATGATCGTGTTGTTCCTGGAAAATCATTATTAATGTTGCTCCAGGACCATCGTTGTAACCGACCAAGCACATTATTTTAATGTCATAGCAAAGCGACTTTGACCAGAATCATAGGCACATGAGACAAGTTATCCTCTCAAACAGTTGTTAAACATTGCATATACCGAGATCAGCAACAATGCTGATGATGAAAGCTCAAGGTAAAGGTACCAACATTTAGTTTCCAGGCCCAGGAGATGATCTGGCATGCGTTATGTTTTCTTTTCCTCTATTTAACACTGAAAGTAAATTCATAAGGTATGAATGTCCATGTAGAGTAATATGTGATGTGTGCTTTGGGACTTTTAAAACACCAAAGAGAGGGATTCATGCACTGCTACAGCCGTCAAGAGGAGCCTTCCTCGTGTATCCCCCCCTTCCTCTCTAGCAACGAGCACACAGAATAGTTAGCTCCATTCAGTCTGCAGGTGGAAAAAGTGAGTACTTCCTCCCAAGATCAATTGTAATAAGGGGATTGTTGAAGTCGGATGGTGTGTAAATGAACAGGGGCATCAAATGCTGCTTGACATTACTGAGACCTTATTTGCTTTGCCCGCTTTGTCTTGGAGGATCTTGAAAGTCGCAAACTTCCTCTGACCTGCAAGCGTCAACATGTGCTCCAGTGCCGAGATAGAATGGATATAATTCAGTCTCCAGACATAAAACCATGGAGAATATGTTCTTCCTCTTATGATAATTGCTGACCTTTTTGCTGCAGTGCAGGAGCAATCTTGGAACCCATTGGCTAATGTCTAATGATGATTTAGCCCCTTAGGGAGCAGCAGCCAGTGTTTTTGGACTTCCGGTGTAACAGATATCCGGCCAAGACATGCCATGTGCTGGTCATTGTTCGTAGCACGATTGAAGAATGGAGCCTAAATATGCCTCTGAATACAGATAAAGAAAGCTAAATCATTTTCAGATGATAGCTGATGGGAGGGCTGCTGACAGAGCAGAACACCAAGTCAGATGGCGGCCTGTGCTAATGGGTTCCCTGATCGCATTTTGACCGATACTCAAGAGACTACAATCAGAATCAAGAAGGCTTTCCGATTCCAAAATGTTTGGAATCTTGCATTCGCTTGCCGACATGTTTCGAAAGATTAACACAGGAGCTGTGGTCTCGAGAAAATGCATCCACCCAATTGGAGGCTCCAAGTGCATCTCTAAAATCTCCAAGATGTGATGACGTCCCACATTTTTACTCCAGTGCCGACCCCATTACAGCTGGAGAGGTTGCGTTGGTGGTGGACTGATGGGCCGCCAGGGTCGCAGAGACTTTGAGAGGGCAGGCCGAAAGCAATCAGTGCCATTACAGTCTGACAGCATAACTTGAACGTAAGTGGGAATAATGTGTGGTTAGTTTGTTCCAACTGCAGAGAACAATTTATTCCTGTCCACTCAAAAATGTGTTTATTTTCTTCCTTGTTGACTGTGACGTCCGAGTCCTATGCAAGATGACGCCTGTGCAGAGTTTGACACTTGAAGGTTGTTTATACTGTTATCTGCTGAAGGGGAAACTTTTCTTTCTGCTCAATATAAAAGCTCAAAAGTGAGTGGAGTTTTCTGGCAAACAGACAGAAGTTGCTATCGGATTGAATTCAGTGTTCTTCACCACAACACATTGTGTGCGTCCCTGAGGTCTAACCAGTGTTTCAAAAGAATTTCCTTCCTCATGAAATATTTGCAAAGAAGTTCTTTTTGTTTTTTGTTTTTTTGGAAAGTTACACTTTAATGGTCATCACAGTGTTTTGAGGGTCCGCATCAGCACTACCGGTTCTTTCACGGTTAAATCTGGTCCCAAGGTGAGACCAGCAAACTCTTTCCTAAAAAAAGAAAAGAAAAAAGGCATGAAATATACAGTACGAGGAAGAGTCCAGTGTAGCAAGCTGCACTAAGCTGACCAACAAGAAGAGTGCAGCCTGTCAGAACATGGTGATTTCACACTATGCCGATTGGATAATTGGACGATTACTTCACAGTCACATGTGCTGTGCTTTGTTACGTTTGAGCGTATATGGGACACCCACGTATTATGGGTCACACAACAGTTTTCAAAACAAAAGATGAGACATCGACACTACAGTTTTGTTTGTTTTATTCTAGCCCCCTCAAAAAGATGGCGCCATGCCACAAATCTCTGTTTTGGCATTTGAATCTTAAGAGGACCAACTGTCGTCGTAAATCTGCAGGAGGCAGATTTCCAACGCACACAAACACGCTTCAAAACGCTGCAGAGTGTTTCTCTCTCGTGCTATCTGCTCTGGTGACAGGAGCGATCATTAGAGCATCGCTGAGAGTTGTGACGGCCTTATCTGGTGGGCAGGGGGAGTCTGAACTACAAAACACTTTCTTAAAGAACGGCAGCGTGTGGACATTTATTTTAGGTTTTGGTGGCATTAATATTTTTAGTACAATTCCTGTCTTTACTTTGTTTTCTTTGCTTGAATGTGTCTTTGATTTGTATTAATCAAACCTAACTAGTCCAACTGTCCTGTAGCTCTCACTGGCCAGATGCGTGTTAGCGGCTAGTTTGCTACGTTTAACAAGCTGTCTTAGCTGTTCGAGTCTAAAAATACATGCATAAATGACTCTGTTAAATGCCACAATTATTTGAATACTCAGAGATAGCCATCATTAACATACCTCAGTCCGGAAAAAGGCCACAAGGTCTGGCGGTTTCTCCATACCGCTGTCGGTGTGTGCTTTGCGCTAGTGTATTCCTCGGGTTAGCCGTTCTCATTCGTACCCAGCACCGACATTGCTTTGTGTTTCAGGTAGCTTTGCATTATCCGAATTTAACACTGCAAAAGAGAAATTAGGCCCTAATGACAAGAACAGAAATCATCCGTCTGCCGGCCCACGTTATCATCATCATCTCCCACAAACATCGCCTACAAAAATATCACTCATCATACAAATCAACAGTCTGATGTCGAGAGAGAGAGAGAAAGAAGGTAATGCGCTCTCATTTATTACAAGAATTCACTCAGCCAATATTTAATCCTGTGTACAGTATTAGGGATGACATGTGACACTAACAATACTTGACAATGTTCTCTATCACGGAGGCCAGCCATAGAAGCTGCCTCTGCCATTCGCTTCATGCTTCCTCTGACAGCAAGTGGATCGTGGAAGAACTATAGTTAAGCCGAGTTCCTGCAGTGACTCCTGGGGCCATCAGCATGGCTCCGTCTACTATTAGAGCTGACAAATGAAGTCGTGGCATTAACTAAGCGCAGGAACAAAGATATACATCACAGATTCAGTTTCCCATTACAGCAGTTTCGCATGCACGGCCCATTGTGGTCCCCTTGAATGTATCGCGTTCACGTGCTTTCCAAGTCGAACAGCCTCGCAAGTTCCTCTTTTTCTAAACCCAATCGCTCATCAGTGAATCTAAGTTTATTACCTGATTTAGCCACGAGTAATGAACTTCTCCTTGGACATTGATCTCTTTAACAAAGATCTACCAAGACCTGTCTGAAAAAAACCCCTCCAGCTATATCACAGCCTTCCTGTTTGAGCTCTACTGGTGCCCATTTCCCGAACACACAGGAAAGAAATCAGACGAGAGGGAAAAGGAGACCATCTTGAAGCCACACGGTAAGCTACAGTTTTACAATAAGGCAAAATAAAGCCACAACGCCATGGTTTCATAACCTTTTTAGACAGTGAACAATACTGCATTTTTCATCTGCTCTCACAGATAGCAATGAATAGGTATGATGATAGAACCGACTGAGAGACAAGAGAAGAGTTCAGGGAGAAGAAAGAGCCTTGTGCTGTTTCTTCAGCGTTGAGTTGAAATACTCCCTCTGCCCTTCCAACCAGCATGCATTTTGCATAGACTGCAAGGATCGTTTTGATGTTGGGCACCAAAGAGCAGCAGGCAGGCTTACTTTTAAATCCCAGATAGTGTTTCAAGTTTCAGCATTTTTTTTTTTTTCTTTTTGTAAATTTTATGCAATGTGGTTGGTGTCAAGGATCTGGCATGATGAGTATAGTTACACTGCGGTAAGAGTTAAGGCACCATATTTAAGAGTTTGACTTGCTGAATAATTTTAGGCCATCCGGAGAACTTGAATTCCCTCTACCTGTTTTGAATTTGAATACAACTACAAGGCCACACCATAACATGTAGAGATTTTACACAACAAAGAAGCTATTATGTATGGATCAAGTTTAAACTGTAGTTAGAGGGACTCCTGTGCTGTTTATTCCACTTAAAAAACACTTACAGCTGCTTGAAGCAGAACAATGACATAAAGAATGAATGCAATCAGTCCTGATTTTATAATATGTACGACATTAAAATGTCTGTAAAACGTTGTTTGTGTTTTAGAATTCAGGTCAACTCCCTTTGCCTCTCTCCATAAAGTAGAGCACACTTACCCTCCATTTCAAGTCGAAATTAAACATTACAGTACATAAATTACTAACAATCACTTCCGTGGATCGCTGCTGCAGTCAGGTTGATAAATGGGAGTGAAGATAGATTTGCTTTTAATCCCAAAAATGCAGCAGTAATTCCTAAAAATCTCCTCTCGCTGGCCAACATCTCCAGATCGGTGCAGAAGCCAACGTGACTCGGAGTGTTTATTCCTCCAGTGGGTCTGCACCGACTCTCTCCTCAAGAGCTGGCCAGCTCTGATCAGTTGTACAGCAGCTTTGTCTCCGCCCGGTCCTCTACACACAACACTCGGCAGTACGCCTTTTCATAGAGACCCCTAGCAGCAGAAGTTACATATTGTTAGTTTAACAGGTTTAGTTATGAGTTTAATTGTATTGCACAGCCCCACACAATCAAACAGACCCAATAAACACATCGATCATTGCAACAAACTCTATAATGTATTTCTGTCTGGTGGGAAGCGCCAAAAGGTTTATTAAACTAGACTTCAAAGAAGAGTGCAGCAGCTTGGACTGGGGGTGGATTATCATTCTTACAAGGTTTTCAGTAGCACATGCATACACATTTATACTTATGAGAAGGTTTGTTGGGAGCAGTGTGTCAAGCACTGTGCTCTATTGTACGCAGACACTGCTAATGTATATTTTATGCAGCTTTTTGTTGCGCATGGGTGCATACATATGGATGTGGCTGTGCATGTCTGCACACATGCACAAAGAGTTACCTCTGGGTTCTTTTGTCCGCTTTCTTCCAGTTGGAGATTGGATGGAGGACAAAGATGCATTCGAGAACAGCTCAGAGAATATCGTGCAGCGCGGTCACAGCATGATGAACAACACTCGGTCGACATGTTGGATGTGGTTTAAGTTATCTGTTATAGATAAACTCAATAAAGAAAAACATCACTGCTGCTCAAGGTTTAATCAGCAATATATCATAAGTCCTCAATCCACTTACTTTCCCATTGAAATATTAAACTTTACACAAATAGTGTGAAGGTGACATTTTCCTTTCAAATGCCTTTATCTCAATTGTGCTTCCAACACCACCACCTTTAAGATCACTTCATTTAGCAACAGTACCACCAGTGAGCCTCCTTCAAACCCTTTGGTCTTCAATATTCACTTTTAAGTGGATGAAAAAGTAGGGTTGTACTTTCTGTACCAAACACTTATATCTGCTTTTTCAACCAATTTAAATTTCAATATCCTGCAGCTGAATTGCACTGCTGGGCCTGTTTCATGGGATATGAATCATTATGTATATGAAACAATGGCCCAGCTACATTTGCACGATGAGTCATACATCATCCTCTGTTCTGCTGGAACCCCATCAGAACTGCAGTCCCGTCCCTTCTGTAAAGACTGATGTTGAGATCCGAAATGACTGGCTTTAACGTCGAGCGCTGAAGCCAGTGTTTGAGTAATGTCAGGGTGGTGTAGATGTAGTGGGCTTCATGTGAGTATAGGTCTGAGTTCTGCTGCCATTTGTGTCACACACAGCAACACGGTACAATACAGTGCCCTTGGCTGTGCGGTACACAAGTTCTTTCCAAGGCTGAGAGTCAAGAGTATTGAATTTTTCTCAGCAAGTGTGACACAGTGCTCCATCTCATTTCTATGCTCCTATCATCACCCAGGATACCATTGACTCTAATGTAATGCTTTGACAACAGTTGTCAAAGCTGACTGAATCTGTTGCACCATCTTAAGAAGAGTAGTACAAACTCAAGGTGTCTAAAGAAACATTTGCCACCAGATCAGGCAGTTGAATAGGCCAAATCAAATCAGCCCATCTTCATCAGAAAAACGTCCATAAAGGTTGACTTTGCGAGCAGCTTATTACGGTAATACCTATATGTGCTCTTGCTAGACGACGACCTCTAGTGCTCAAAGTAATTATAGCGACAGCAAAGGAGGAAGTCAGGAGAAGTAGAATTAAGAGCGACAGAGTTGGGGTGGAGCTTTAGGTAAAACAAACATGGGAGACTGCTTTACAAGTCCTGTGTGAAACCAAAAGTCAACAGGAATTTATTTCAGCTTAACATAGTTAACCTACATTATGCACATAATTGGACCTCAGTCGAATTATCTACAGAAGTTACATAAGTAACAAATCCATTTAACCCCGAAGCACATTGTTTACTAAACCTCACTAGATTTCTAATGAAGGTCCAGTGTGTCTTGGCGCTGCACCGGTGATGTTTTATTGTGAAAGGTGATATGTGTGGTAGTCACTGGCAATTGGCCTGATCACTTACTGAAGTATGAAGATGCACTGGAAAAAGCATCAGTTACAGGTAGTGCCTAATTAACCATTCTTAACTACTTATTGATGCGTCAGCTTTTTCACATCAGGGATCCCAAATCCAATCCAAAGTAAACGTTGGCAATGTATGTTTCTGTGAAAATTATATGTTAAATCTTTACATTTCTTTAACTTATTTTTGTATTTCATTTTATGTTGTCACTGGTGAGGTCTAAGCACAATGACCACTTGGTTGGGTTCAGGAAAAGAAGGACAAATATCCAGCGGTTTCACACTTGTAAATGTTCACACGCAGTCTCCAACTGTGGTCACTGGCCTCACAATTGACAACCATCACCTCCACCTCCTGATATAAAATTCAGGTCATAGACGTGTAATGTGAACTTGATATGACAAATATAATAGAAATGTCAATATGGTGCATAAAACAGTGATTTGCAGAAACGTGGACCACCAACCTTTTATTCTTGCGACTGGACTGTGGATCCCAGTTGTTCTCATGCATCTGATATTGACAGTACTGTGAAAATCAGGTGAAGGTGACAACCAGTTGATAGGATCGACTGCTATAAAGCAGTAACAACCAGCTATTAATATGATGGAATAGCTTTTTTTTATTGTGAAATAAAAACATTTTTTACTACATTTACTACATTTCCTGCTGGATTTGGCAGGACCCCCGGGTGCATCCTGAACTACCTTAGCAGTTTCCGCCAATGTGAAGGAGCAGCAATGACACCAAGGTCTTTTTCGGATCACTAAATTCCCCCACCCAGTCACGCAGAGCGAGGTCATAAACCCCCGGTCACTTGTATCCACAATCCAATTCTTTCGGTCACTACCCAGAAGCCTCATGACGATGGGCCCGGGGACACACAGAAGGACTGGCGAGAAAAAACACAGAGTTGGAAGTGACGCACAAAATCGGCGGTCAAGGTACTCGCTGTCCCTCTCCCACTCTCTCTGACACACCTGAGCTCTTTCTGCTTGGATCACAGGAACCCGTTAATGGAGCTGCTTCATCCAGGAGAGAACAATGTCCTCAGAAACGGAGGGGGCTGCCTGAGCGTGTCTTTAGTCTGAAATATATATATTTTTTCCTTCAAAGAAATGCAAATTTATGCAGCAAAAGTCCTCCAAAAAATCTAATCAGATCATCTACCAGTGCACGACAGGTTTCTAGGGGGAGCCTGTGGTGTATGTATTAGGTTTCTGGCATGTATTGTTCTTAAGTTATTATTTTCTGAAGCCTGTGCCTACACAGACAGTCCCACACCTGCTACTCCCCGCTAAAATGAGACACGGTGTCTGGTAATCATTCCTCAAATATACAGCTTTCATTACATTTTGCTCTTTCCTTATAAGTTGAACTCACTGGCTTATATATTTGTAGCAGATACGATCAGAGGGGGTACTGATGAAAAACACAAACGTGAAATGTTGATGAAGGTTCTCAGTCGTCCAGGTCATGGTAATTCTAGGTGCTGTATCGTTGGCAACTGGACTAGTTTCGGTTCCTTGAAGACGTTTCACTTCTCATCCAAGAGGCTTCTTCAGCTATAACTAACTGCAGGGGAGATGCAGGCTGCTAAACCTCATGGAGAGGTTATTTTGTCTCCCTAATGTACACAGCTGAGCAGCCCTGGCTGCACTGGACCGCATAAACTACATTGCTCTGCTTCTGCCTGGATGCTTTGTCCCTTGGATGGAAAAGTTTCTGCCTGGGATATGAAGTTTATTGAAGATCCTCCCGGGTTTCCCAGATATTCCCGCGACATAAGGAATGACGATATTGTAGATACATTTAAATATTTGACGTTATGATTTTGAATATTTATATTGTTATATATTTATATAATATTTACATACCGAAGGTGACTTCTGAAATGGAACTAAATAGTAAATATGTTGAAACAAATGGAAATGCTATCCACCGGTCACTCACAGTCCGTGTGGACCTTTTTTAAACAGTCTCATGGATGTGCTGTCTGACCTCGGCGAGTTTTTGCATATGTTGCTTCTTATTGACGTTTTATTTTACGTATTGAATGTAACACATTTTCTCTTACTAATGTTTTTGCAAAATTATGTGTGTGTGTTGTTCTAAATGTTGCTAATTTGCCTTTTTTTAAATTAAAAAATACAGCCCTATGAGGCACGCTTTGCGATACTGGGCTATATTAATCCATGACTTTCATTTCAACGTGGCATCCTGCCGGCGGCCTGCTGGTCAGCTGCATCAACAGAATAAATAAATCATATTCGTTTGATTGAAAGCACCACACCGTTTGAAGCAGCATTCAAAGCGCCTGCACAGTACACACGCTCACTCTTTTTCGACTCCGTCTCATATTGTTTGTTTTTATTTCCCTTTAAAGCAAAAGAACCAGCGCCTTTATAGAAAACATCTAACGAGATTAGGAGGTGAGTGCCACGTAACTCTCTCACCCATGACTACCTATTTGAGACACGGAAAGAGGCCATTTCTATGGAAATGCAATGTTTACACGCATGGGAGAAGTCTATTATCTGCCATTTGAAAATGTTAAGAGCGCAGTGCTTCCTGGGGTTTCTCCTTCATATTGCTTTCAGCGTTTTCTTCCTTGTTTTCTCTGTTTATTTATTTTTTTTCCTCCTGTGCTCATCCAGAGGAAAAACAAATGGTGTAAATGTCCTTGCGCCTGATTAAACACAAGCCCGTCTTTCTCCTCCACGCTTATGTCGCTAGAGAGATGTCTCACTAGTGTCCTCCGGAGTACCTCATCCACTTCCAGACGCTGAATGGGGCCTTTTTCACCTTGAAAGCATTTAAATGGAGTTGGAAGGATTGGCTCCTTCTCCCTCTACTTTAGCAAGGTGTGTCAGAAGTTCAATGGTGTTTTGTGGAGCATGAAGGTATACAGAAGGAAGCAATGCATCCAGTGCGACGGAATAAAGTGATAGTAATACACTGACAACACCACTCGTCTCCGAGAAAGAAAACGGCGTCTCTCGAGGGGAGACATCTTGTGATGTCTAGCTTTGATTCAAGTGTCCTTCAAGCGTGATCCGAGGGGTATTGTGTAGTTTGAGATCTAAAAGAACAGTCTCAGTCCAGAAAGCCACAGAAATACAACAGCTTGACAGAACCAATGTTGCAGAGACAATTATTAACATAACTGTATTGTTAAATATTGTCTTTGCTTTACGATGGACACCCCTGTATGGTCCAGAGAATACTTCCTGTGGTGGTGTGTCATAAAGAGATCTCTCTACACATGCAGTACGTGACATGGCAACTACAGCTACCAACAGATAAATACTACAGCCTGTTTTATTCTACTAACATTATATTGGCAGCTCAAATTTAGAATTGCAATAATTGTTGAACCAGTGTAGTAAAAAGTACCCAAACCTAAGTATCTGATATTAAATGTATCAAAAATACAAGTAGAATAAATTCTACATATACTTACGTGTATTTGTAAGGGTTGGCTGATGATCGTGCCCAGAAAATGAGCAAATCCAATACTCTGATAATCAGAATTAGTGTTTAGTTGTTGTTTTTTTTTAAATCTAATTGCCAATAAGATAATTTAAAATGTGTTTTTTTTGCTCAGATGTAGCACATCATGCTGCAAAGTAACTAGTAACCTCATTTATCAAACAGACATAGTGGAGTAATACAATATTTGCCCCCTAAAACTTAGTAGAGTGGAAGTATAAACTAGCAGAGAGTGGATATAATTATATTTAAGTACATGTACCACCAAAAATGCCCTTCAGTACATTATTTAAGTAAAGGTACATACCATCACATGTTGTAACTTACTAATTACATTAATTATAATTACTGTTATGAAGCTGCTTTTGTGTACAAGTACTTAAAAGACCTGAAGGACACAGGTTGGGAAACAAACAAAACGCTGCACACTTCACAAAAAAGGTCGTAGCTAATTGGTCCCTCGGTGTCTAAAAGGCGGCGGTGATGATTAATGATGGACCCAAAAACCAAAGGTGAAGAGGGAGTCACTGGAAAAGGGGGAAACAAAATCTATGGAAATTGGCCAATCTTAAACACACTCAACTCAGACTTTCACTCAAACACGAAACACAAAGCGCCAACTGACAGTGTTGACTCCCCGGAGACTCGCAACCAACTGAGCGGGGAGGACCGCAACCCTCTCATTCAGCCTCCCAGCTGACTGATTGCAGTCACCTGAGGGAGAACTTCACAGGAGCACCCAAAAGCTCCTGATGACCTGTGTGCAAGATCTTGGGAAATCTCTGTTCACAAAAGGGCTACACTGTGTGCTGTGTATAGAAAAGTAATATGTTATTGGACGTTAAAGCTCTGTGGTGTGATGTGTGTTTACTTGGAAGCCTAAATGTCATCTACAATTTAAGAGGTCTATCATCTACTTCATACATACATAAAAAATATATCCCCCTTCTTCCTTTTAAAATGCAGTGCAGTGACAGTTGCCCAGAGTAGATTTTAATTGGCCTACTTATAACCTTTATCCGAGTGCTTGAGCTCTCAACCTTGGGGTCGTGACCTCTCAGGGGTTTGTAAATTAATTTCCAGGGGTCACCAGATGGTTGTGGAAAAAAATAATAATTATACAGTTCAATATTTTAGGTTGGGGAATGGTTTACATTGCCTGTACTTGTGCTTTAAGTGTTTTTACTTGAACTTGACTCAAATTTCCTTAGAGGAACAGTACTTTTACTTGAGCAACTCTTCTAGTCCTCTTCCCGTGGTGATTGCCATGTCCAGCATGTCTGAACTCAGGAGCTATTGCTAATCCATAAGAACTCTGGAGGCTTACCAAGACATCTAAATCATGTACGTGTAAGATCAAAAAGCAAGCCTATTTGGTGCATGTAATGCAAGTTTCAGTGGTCTCATCCTACTTTCTGCAGGTATTAAAGAAAGATGCTTCCTGCCTTTGATACTAGATAGAGTATAAAACATATCAAAATCTGAAGTGTCCATTAAGCAAATGTCAGTAAATAACTTACCCTACAACCTACTGAGGCACTAGCTCACAACATAGAGGCATATGTTGGCTTTTCAGAGAAAATTGGCCAATCAGCTGATCTAGCATCTTCTCCTGCAGCAGCAGAACGTCCATTGGAACAGCATTGTTATGTTTTCAGTCCATAAGGCTTTACAGCCTCACAGCGATACGTGTCAGTACAAAGTACAAAAGGCTGCCATGTGACCATCAATTTTCATGACTTGGTTCAAAGTCTGCTGTGCAGCGTTGTGTTGAGACTCCTCAAGCAGGAAATCCTCCATCGGGATTTGCTCCTTGAACAGTCAGCTGGACCGGCACCACTTCCAAAGTCTTTTGTAGCAGTAGCTTTGCTCTGTCTCTCTTTTCGTCCGACCCCGACCACCTGCGTTCATAAAGGAATCACAGCACACGTTTTCCTTGACAGCCATGAGAACTCCCCCACACATTATCCTAATAACATCTGGAAGTCTGCCAACCTGAACAATAGAGGGGGAGAGGCGCAAAGGCGGAAACCAGCCGCAGCCACCAGAGGCACAAGTGACTGCATCTGACGGATTGTGCAATGCATTACAACATAATTGATCTCAATACCGAACAATTTACAGTTCGAGTTTATTTATCGTACGAAGCAACTCGAGATCCAGAGTGACTCAGTGATGTGCAGTCTCAATTGAGGAGCGGAAACCAGTAGCCTGCTAAATGGAGTTTATGTGGAATCACAGTGGAACAATATCGAGTTCTTCCTCTTTGCTGCATTATATGTCTTTCTTTGTTGAAACAAGATATTGGTACACAATAAAAGCACAGCCGAGCAATAATATAAAAATAAAAACAATGCACTTTTTATTGATGGATAAAGGTAAAGGCCGGGATGCTTGATATATAAATCTGTGCTTTTATTGAATGTTTTTTTTTTACTGTATCCCATATAAAATTAACTAGCATGTATGCTTTTCAACCATCCAACCTGACCAACCGGACCAAGAGAGGAGAGAGATCCAGGATGGGAGCCACGTTAATGCAGCTCATATTAAAAGGTAAAAGGGATCAAATCATTTATACCCCAGACATGCGGTCAAGCTCATGCAGCCTGATGAGATAAGCACTTACGTTTTTAGCTTAGCAAACACTGTTAAGGATTTGTCTTAAAAACGATAAATAACATCTTGTCATATCAATAATGGATCTTCCAGAGACTTGGATTACGCCGGTGAAGCTGTATGGTGAATACATATATTCTTTTCCAGTTTCTTTCTTTCAATGTTTTAAAACAAGTCCCTACAGCAGGATGACGAAAGGCGAACTCTGTGTTTGTATTATTGATGCTGGTTGCTCAAACGAATTTAGAGTGGATGGATAGTGTTTCCCTGATATTGAACTTTTAATGTGAGAGTGGCAACCATGTTAAACCCACCACCGTGTTGATGCTGCCTAAGTTCACAAAGACGTACATTAACTGTGTATATGCTCTAGTTTTACAAACTTTCACTTGAAACCATGTGTTTCTATAATGTGTAATTGTATAAAATCCCCTTGAACTCTGAAAAAGTCTTGTTTCTATTACAGCGTCAACACAATGAATATCATATATTCATTTTTACGACCGGTTCTACAGATTTTACACCCAAACTCATCGGTGTAAATTTCAAGACACCGTCTCAGGCACCCACTGCGGCGGACACCTTAAAGCTGTTAGACAGACGTTTGTCACTTGGATGCAGGTCTGTGCTTTGTGGTCAGGACACATGTCTACTCTGTCCACTCGCACTAAGGCTGAGCGTGTCTGGTGGTGAAAGCACACCGTCACACACACACCATCTGTTCCCTCCAACACTCCTGGCTTGGACAAACACGGTTATGAGTAGGTAATGGTGCGGACAAAACTCGTGACCTTGACACTGTCTCCTAAGTGTGATCAACAGAGAGAGAGAGAGGGAGAGAGGAGGTAGATTAATGAGCTGGTAGCCCTTTTGATTTTTTTCGGTTTGCGAGAGAGAAAGCGGCAGCGGAACGTCTTATGTTGCCTGGAAACATGTCCTTCTCGCCGCGCGACGAGAGATGGAGGCTTTCTCTGCCTCCCTTATCTTATTCAACTTCAAAGATAAACGTCAAATCACCTCACTCAGTGCATTCTCTTTTCTGACCTTATGCTAGACATGAAATGCCATTATGCAATTACTCGTGCCACATGCCATTTTCCCCTGGATTTCTCCATTTTAATGCTATTTTCAGCCTCCCAACCTTACATACGAAGGCACTTTTCCCAGATGCACCATGCCGACAGTATTTTCAAAGGCGGTGTCAGCTCTTGTCTTCGAGCCACAAGTGAGGTGTAAGAAAGACCAGCTCGGTCGTAAATGATGAGCATCAATTGATCTCAAGTATTATAATTTTACAAGAAATAACAGCTGGATTTGATACGTCAAACTGGCTTCTGTGGGTGCAGCAAGAAAGCGAGTAACGCTTGAACATAGTTTTTAGTTACTTATTATAGCATTTCACTTGATAAGTAATATTTGTGTCTCGGTGTAAACCATTCAGAGTGCTTTTCTCAGCAGGTTAACACAAAAGTAGAATGAGTGATTCTACACTATTACACATTAATGCGATGACGAACCGGAGCTCTCTCCTCTCAGCTTGAGAACAGCACCGCAGCAGAGCATCGTTTTGGAACAGAATGGTTGAATGTTATACTGAATTATAAGCCCTGTATAACAACATGCTGTAATATAATCAGCTCAAGGTTGCCACTAAGCTAAAAATGCACTGTGCCCAACAGATGCAGAAATGAGAAATCTCTCATTTTGTGTTATTTACAGATGATGTATTTGTGTGGTAACTCACCAGTATCTGACTGTTTTACCTTTCAGAGTTAAGACGGTCTCAAACTGCATTAAACCGACAAGACAGATGCTATATATTTTGTATTTTGTAATGGTGGTTTTGTTTAGTCGTCTGTCACTGTAACTTCTAGGGAAACATTAGATGATACTTTGGCACGGTTCCATGCCATTCAAATCGACACTGA
Organism: Diplodus sargus; assembly: GCA_903131615.1. NCBI lineage: Eukaryota > Metazoa > Chordata > Actinopteri > Spariformes > Sparidae > Diplodus > Diplodus sargus. Next base: position 1,821,267 of record CAEMYA010000028.1, read on the forward strand.
TACCAGTACTGTACCTCGAATACTGGTACCCAACGTTACCTTTCTTTCTGTACTTTGCTCTCTCTATCATAGCAAAAATGCCATTTTAGTTGTAAAAATTAAGTCACCAAATACGACCTGCATTGTTTCAAAAGAGGAAGCTGTCGAAAAAGACCTGGAAGCAGTTTTTACTTAACCTGGATAACTGGATTCAAATAAAGGCAGTCAAGTGTCCCCGTTGGAGCTCATCAGAATACAGACATCATTAATGTTCTGAATTTCACCTGCGCCTTTCCTGCTTGGACAAGTCAGAATGTTTGCCGTGAAAAGGATCGATTTCAGATGCAGCCAGGACCTAGGCTTTGGCTGATGCTAGCTGGTACGTTAGTTCGTTGCTCCAAAGATTCAGTCTCAAGTACCGAAATTTGGCACCAATCGATTTAACATGCATCGGTTCTCGACAGTGCTGATGTAATTCGATCTGTAGTTCGGTAGCAAGTCTGCAAACGTGACTAAGCTAAACGTGACTAAATCTTTTAAAACAGTACCTCGTAGGTGAACATTTCGTCTTGAGTCACCTAGATTAATTTTCTTTAGCGATGGTGGTCGTATAACAATGGGAACAGCTCCCATAATCCCACGCTACTTCCATCTATTGTATTGATAAAGAGACCCCCAGCAGCAGTAATTACGCCCTGTGTGTTTAGCTGTGACAATGTCACCGGTTGAAGCACATTAATCACATTTGTCTAGACTGAATGTTTTAATCCCAAACACTGACCTTACTATTTTTGGTTTTAGCCCCATTGGTGTTGTCCACTGTGTCCATTACCCGCTCTCCGCACTCTTTTGTTGGAGGAGATACGAGACTGATACCAACATTTGTCTTCCTGCCTCGTGATGAATAGCGGCGGTAATGTGTATAAAGTCATTCGGCTCAATTAGCATTAGTATGTTCTTGAAGTTTCCTTCGCCACATCATTAAAGTTCACCTTGATGGATTCTTGTGAGGTCATTAATTTCTTGAAAAGCCTATTTATTATCTCCGTGCTCTTCTGAAAGACAGGACGTGCGGCGAGTTAAGGTCATTCTCTGCATAAAAGCTGAAAAAACAATTGGTGAGGACTTACTTAAATCCTCACTGCACCGTGGGTAGTGTAGGAACGGTAATACTAATAATCTTCCTCCTTTTCCCCCCTCAAAAATACACACAGTATATATTCCAACCCAGTGTAAACAATGCACCGGTGAGAAGCACGAGGTCCTCGCGACACCGGGAACCGAGTGGCGCTGCAACAAGAACAGTCAGACGGGAAAATTCTATTGAAAACGTCACTCTGATGGATGAGATCTATCCAATTTAAATGATTGTGTTCACTTCACAGCCCATTCATGCAGACTCGATTTAGCCATCGTCCACAATTATTATTCGATCTACTGCTGTGAACGCTGTGCCAAAAATGGTTTAATTTCACACTCACACCCCCCTCCACCCTCTCCGGATCAATAGCACCTGATGCAGCCCCGTCTCATTCTCGTCTTATGGCGAGGCACCGCATTTATAATGCCATCGACAGTATTGAGCAGTATTGATGACCAGGCGGGATAAGCACCTTGGGCAGATTGTAGGAATGAAGTGCCATTTTTTTCTTTTCTTTTTTTTTAAACAGCTGTACTCCTTTGTAATAGCTTTTTCAACCGTGAACATGAAAATAAAAAGGCCGTCTGGTAAAAAAAACAAAAAACAAAACACACACACACACACACACACACACACACACACACAGGGCTTTGTTTAAATTCTTTGACTCAACATGTCATGTTTTGTTGACAGGATTGGTGCAGACCAATCTATGGAAAAGCAGGGTTTGCAGGAAAAGAAAAGCACAGACATAACAATAGATGTATAACGCATCTAATTCTGTTGGATCAGATCTGCAAGACCGATGAGGCTTGTTTGTTTCGTTGGACGAACAAAAATGGCTCCAGTGATAAATCTCGCTAACTGTATCTGAAGGTGTGTTGCAATGCGGAGCAGAGCATTAGCTTGGGGGATGTTGTATTGTTCATATTTAGTGAATGTGTAAAAGTGAACCTGGCAGACTGCTGTCCTCCTGGTTGTCTGATG
>CAEMYA010000028.1:1824082-1837733 GCA_903131615.1 Diplodus sargus
AAAAGAAAAGCACAGACATAACAATAGATGTATAACGCATCTAATTCTGTTGGATCAGATCTGCAAGACCGACGAGGCTTGTTTGTTTCGTTGGACGAACAAAAATGGCTCCAGTGATAAATCTCACTAACTGTATCTGAAGGTGTGTTGCAATGCGGAGCAGAGCATTAACTCAGGGGATGTTGTATTGTTCATATTTAGTAAATGTGTAAAAGTGAACCTGGCAGACTGCTGTCCTCCTGGTTGTCTGATGCTGCATTAATAAAAAGGTTGAAGAAACAAAACCGAGAAACACTTCTGCCTGAGAAGTCAACCTTTATAAAAAGGGGCAGTATACAGTTTGGGGGAAAGAAATACATTTTTTTTAACATGGTTTGAATATTTACAACAAAAATCGGGTGATGATATAAATTCAAATTAGGTGAATAAAGAAATTGTACTCAGAGGAGGAAAACAAGGTCTCCAGAACACAGTTTGAAGCTAGAAAGGTGGCAGGGTCCGCCACAAATAAACAAAGTCAAATGAAACTGCGTTGTCCTTCAGGGTCAGTTTGTTCAGTCATGAAAACAAGGGGAGTTTGTTTGGATATGGAAGAAGATTCAAATGTCCCCCCCCCAAAAAAAGAAACTTCACAGTGCACCTTTAATTGGTTTCCTTTGGATATCTGTGAGCTGATATGGACAGCAGAGCAATTAAAAATAGAAAGAGGGAAGGAAAAAAAGGACAGAAAGAAAGACAGACAACAAAACCAGCCAACATATGGCGCACAGCAGCATCATTTTCATTCAAATACGTATTGATTATGCTCGCAAAAGGACTTGTGTCTCGTGGATGTATCAGCTGCTCGCGTTAAATTGCCTCCCAGAAGAAGAAGAACAAGAAGGAGGAGGCAGAGGAGACGCTAATGAGCATCATTATCAGCCCCCTCCCGATTGTCCTGAATGTAAAGTGCTCCTGACTTTTAGCGCTCTCGCATCCATTGTGCATGTTTCTCTCTCTCCGCCGGTTAGTTTCTCTCCCAGGGCAGCAGCGGTGGCGGAGCGGTGGAGAGGAGAGGAGCGCAGAGGAGAGAGGAGGGGCTGAGCTGTGCTGTGCTGCTGCTGCACCGTGCAGCTACTCACCTCTGACTGAATCCCCCCCCACACCCACCCATCTCCACCTTTTTTTCCCCCCTCCTTCATCTCTCAACTTGTCCAGCGTCAGGATGGATGCGTTTCCCCGCGTCGGGACCCGGTAAAAAAAGAAAAAGTGCCAGAAGGAAGAAATGCAGCGGGGAGAGCGTCGGAGCGTCTTTGGGCGTCGGTGATGGTTGTTTTTCTTTTTTTTTCTTTCCATTTTGCAATTGGTGACTGCAGAAATCTCCCCTAACGTGTCGGCGAGTCGACAGACAGACCGCTCGCTTCACTGGTGCGCTCCCGGAGAGAGGGAAGGAGAATGGGCATGCGGGATGAGAACGCGTCCTCTCAGCGGCTGATATAACTGCTGTTTGGTTGTGGGGGTTTTTTGCGCGAAAACAGTACATCGCCACAAAGTAAAAGGAAGACTGAATGATTCATTGAGTGGGTCTTTTTTCTTTTTCCTTTCTTTTTTTTTTTTTTTTTTGGTTTTTTTGTTTTGCTTGAGGAGGAATTCATGCGCCGATAGCTCACAGGGGGGCCAATATGCCAGAATGGGTCCTCTACAGTATCTCTGTCTCTGTGGACTTCTGTGCACCCAGACCCACGGTAAGTTTTGTGATTTGTTGCATCTGCTGCTGAATGGTTTTTTTTGGTAAGTGTTTCGGTGGCGCTGTGAACCTGAAGCGTGTCCGACACCGACACAGTCTTGTCAGTTTCCAAGCGCGTCAGGAAAAAGACAAACCGAGTGTTTTTCTATCCGTCAGGATTCAGAATGGATTTGTAAAATTCGTGTTTCGGACATCATAAATGCGCCGAACACAGCTTCATTTAGCCCTGATACAGACGACATTGTGCCAGGCCAACTATTTTATGGCTTGGCCAGACGAAAGTTGCTCATTTATTCATAAGGTCTGGCTTAATTGAACACATCTGTAACTTGAATACGATCTTTGGCAGCTGTGAAATTGCCAGTATGCAAGTGCTGTATCCACACTCAACATTTGACTTTGTTATTTTCTAAGGAAATTAATATCTCTCTGTTAATTAAAACTCCCTGGATCTCACATCTTGGTTGTGTTGTGCTTGTGAAGACCGTTTAAACCCTCTAATTGATCAGCTTGTGCTCCCAGTTTGCTCTAATGGACTTATCTGGGGGTCACAATCTTGTGTGGCCCTTGTGTAAAAGGTTTCTCAGGCGGATAGTGGAGCTGACTGCCTGTCCTATAGCTAAAGTGTCTAATGTGTCGTGGAGAAGATGCTTACTCATACAGTGAGTCCACAGGTTTCTCATTGGAAGCACTAACCTACTGTACAGATGTTCAAATGCAGCTGCACTAAAGAGACATTTCCAAGACTCTGGACAGGAAGTGTCCTTATCGTGGAGTGTTTTCACCCCCTGGAACCTAAATCTGTGTCAGTGGAGTAAGCAAAGTGGAGGTGTGAGCGTCACGTGGAGCTGGTGTAGATTCGGGTGGTTGGAGTAAATATGTGACCGGTTTATTCGGTGCAGCTCAACTGGAATCCAAAGCAAGAAAACAAAGCAGCGGCATGCAAAGAGTCCTCCATACGGTCACTTTGGAGGCTGTAGTTTGTGTTGAGCTGCTGCTGAAAGGCGTTTTTTAATGTTCCGACCCCCTTCTTCACATCCACTGGGGGGTTTAATCGACACATCTCTGCCACAGTCTTGACATAAACATCACAGGCGTTCACAAAAATAGGATTGACCGCATTCTGCAGATGAATGTAATAAACGGTTTCACATTTCAGCCCCTTTAGTAGTCAAAATTCAAACGTCTGTGCAGAAGGAGGCACAAATAATCCCGATACATGGCGTCTGACTGAATATGCTGGTGGCAATTCTGTAGGTAATCTGCGATCTATCAGGGAGGATAATGCTCAGAGTCTGCAGCCCGTGCACAATACGATTTATATTACACGGACAGTGTGCCCATTTTGACTGTTTGTATCCATCCTAAGTCTTTAATCAATAGCACCGATTTCAACTCTGCGGGGCTTTCGACCGACTTTGTGGTTGTGACATCTCAAACTCAATTCTCAAATGACGGGAAAAGAACCCGAAAGACGGCTTCTCTTTGCTCGACAATCAAATGAATCCTTGGTTACGAGCCTAAATCGAGTCCCCCCCCCCCGAAACTCCGCTAGTAGACAGATGTCACCTCAAAGTGACTTTTATTAGAGTGGTCCCTGCTTACGAGCCCTGGCATGTTCCCTGAACAGCTTTGTCTCTGGGCGGCCTGGAGTTCCAGCTTCAGCACCATGGATAGATCCTCATAAAACAGACCCAACTGGCAGAGAGAAAAGAAAGGACCTCTGTCTCGGCTATTCTCAATGCGTCTTCGCCAAGACTCCAGCCAAAATTATCATTTCATTTACAACCTGAGCAGGTATCAATCGAGGACCGTTCGGCTGTTTAAATGCCAGCATTTAATCGAGGACTTGCATTAAGAAAAAATCAAAACTATCCATCTATTCATTTCCCATCCCCACTTATTCATATTCAGGGTCACGGGGTGCTGGAGCATGCATCGAGCAGAAAGCAAGCAAACCCCCTGGAACGGTTGCCAATCGAGAGCTAACTGACTGACAGGACCCCTGCAGGACCTCCCTGCTTTTAGATGACAGTGCCAACCGCTGAGCCACTGAGCCCACCCACAACTTAAATCATCTCATTTTCAATTCTGTTGACTGTCAGCCCAAGTCTCAGAGTCTGCATTAGCCGCAGCGGAGGCTGGGGTAATGGGACGACCAATTAGACGAAGTCAGTATTTGTGTATCCACAGAAATGTTTGCTTAACCCAGAGACACATGTGTCGGGTTAAAAACATAATACATATATTGCCATGGCTTGGTGCGCCGGCGCCAGCTAATGGAATCCTTTTTGTCAACAAACCTCTTAACATTATAGACTGTCACATCCGTTTCACTCACATGTGGGGCTTTATTTCCAGCCAATCTTCATGCTTGCCTTTGCAATTTGTCTGATTTGTCACCGTCAGAGGGATAAAGATGCGAGAGCGTGTAACATCATTTAAATTTATTTATATCTTACTTATATTTGGGCCAAAAAGTCTGCTCTTCAGTGACTCTTGAATGACACTCGAGGGGTTGTTTTGCATGCACACTACAGGAAATGAGAGACCTTTTAACACAGATATTATAATGTGCCCGTACACCGTGAAGCAGATGAGAGTTGCGACGGTGTCGTGTCAGGAAACAAACACAGTGGCGCTACATTTGGGTCATTCAGAGGTGGAATTTAAGACACGGCATCGAAAAAGGTGTTCACACGGCCAAATGAACGGGGCCGAGAGTGGTTTTGTTAACCGAGCTGTGCTAACACAAACTATGACATTCTTGTCTTGACAGTTGGGAATAAGCACTGTTGTGACATTTGCTATCTAATCCTCTTTTTTTAAACTCTAATTGTTCTGCGTGTCGATATAACAATGAGGTTTGCATATCCTTCTAAACTTTGCATATCTGCGCCATCGCAGTACGAAGCGACAAATCCCGAAGAGCAGCCGCTGTTTCTGCACCCAGTGAGACAACATGTTTGATGATGTCAGTGTTTGATGGAACGTGTTAATGAAAAAGCTAATGAGATGTAATGACTCCTCGGCTCCAGTCTGTGAAAGTAAATATGTGAGCCTGGGTGTAGTAACACAGCCAGTGAGAGCCTCGCACTTCCCTTTTGAGCACTGTAATGAAATTATTCTTAGTTTTTTTTTTCTGCCAACCACATCTACAGAAACATCTGTGCATCTATGATATGCATTCTGAAGGTAGAATGTTGATGAGAGATGGGAACTAGTGTATTTTCTTCAGAGCAGTGACTCGACATTCCTGGCTGCCATCTTCTTCTAATCAGTCATACGATAATAAACAAACTGCATTCATTTGAGGCTTTTATTTTGGAGTGGGAGCTGCGCTTTTTTTGTCAGCTAAATAGTTGAGTGCACTCCTCCCAAACATACTGCCGTTGAGGCCGCAGCAAAATTAAAATGCATTATTTATGTGTGTAAATATTATGGCAATCCCTTTTAATGGGGCTTTCTGAATCTCTTGTTTCCCCTCCAGGGTCTCGTCTTCGCCAGGAAGACTCCCCTCCCCGCATCGTGGAGCACCCTTCTGACCTCATTGTGTCCAAAGGGGAACCAGCCACTCTCAACTGCAAAGCAGAGGGCCGTCCAACCCCCACGGTGGAATGGTACAAAGACGGGGAGCGCGTCGAGACGGACCGTGACAACCCCCGTTCCCACCGCATGTTGCTGCCCAGCGGGTCCCTCTTCTTCCTACGCATCGTCCACGGGCGACGGAGCAAGCCCGACGATGGCAGCTACGTGTGCGTGGCCCGAAACTATCTGGGCGAGGCCGTAAGCCGGAACGCTTCTTTAGAAGTTGCACGTGAGTCTTGAGTTTTTATCATGTGTGGAGGTAGTGGCCCGGTCAAAGGAATCTCAGTGTTGCGTGACAACACTCAGTGTATTACTTTTTTTATTACAAAAAAAAGTAATACAGTATGTATTGAGGTTGTTGACCTTTTTGCGGGGTGTATGAGAATGTGAGAATGTGTTAATGTTGCATCTGAAAAAAAGGTAGAGTTTATGTTAAATTAAGCATAACCTTTTGGGGGCTGTTGTGCTAAGGGATCCATATATAAGATGTCATCTGTCATAATAAGAGCAGCGTCACCTATCCGCTGAACCCACAAGTGCGCGCGCGTATGCTTGGCCGTGTGTATAGCATGTGTGCGCACATGTGTGTGAATATGCTTTGCGGACTGCTAGCGAGACCTGTCTGGATGACCTGTTTGAGTAATGTATGGGCAGAGATGTGAATCGCTCCGGGGAGGGCGAGAAAGAAAAAAAAAAGAAAAAAAAAAAAGGAGGGCAGGATTTTAACCTAGCTCTCACTGTTTGGATTTGGAAAAGATGCAGCATGCTCCCAGCCAGTTCTCTCCCCGTGTGGGAGAGAGGCGCTCTGGGCTATTCACATTTCCATTATGTGCTAAACTGAGCTGATTTCTTGCCATGAACAAGATGCACACACACGCTCGGACGCACACACACACACAGTCACAGATATACATGTGTGTGCACACACACAAACACCCACTCTGTCTCCACCCTGCTCTCCGTTTTCTCACTCTGGCAGAGATGTTGCACACAAGCAGGAAATAGGGGAACTCCTGGCGAATAATATATCGCCATTTGATTTCAAATTTACAAAAAGATTTTATCCACCCAAGCATTTTTCTGTATATTTTCCCCATTGCAGACATTTTTGTTATTATAAAATATGACATGTAATACTGATTGGAAGAGACACTCCGTATCAGATTTATGGTCTTTACAGGGGCTGGGGCCTCATTATGGAAAACATGCTAACGGCTTGTCCTAAGGTTCAGGGTTATGAGTCATTCTACAACACATCAAAATGCAGGTTGTAGTCATTTTATGCTACACAAGAAAAAGCATTAATGTGGTGGAGTGTTAAGGAGTCCCACGGCCTGAGGAGAGAAGCTGCTCTGTAGTCTGGTGGTACGGCAGCGGGTACTTCTGTATGTTTTGTCAGATGGCGGCAGGGTGAACAGATTGTGACTGTGACAGGCTGGTCAGACTGTGACTGACAGCTCACTTCATCGACATCACTGATCCTTGGTAGATGGGTACCAATGGTGTTCTGGGAATTCAAGTTGAAATGGGAGGAACAATCCTATGTTCCTGTTACACAAGCAAGTCCACCTCTCATGGCGTACTAGAACAGTGAACTTGATCCCATCTATGTCAAGATTGTACATGAGTCTGCCCGTATCAATGGCTGTCTCAGTTCACTTCTCACTGGCTAGCTAGCTTGCAGTAATGGACAAGAAAAGGTGGGCGTTCAATTTTAGCCTTCGATGAGCCGGAGACATTAATCATGTCGGTGGAGGAGAGGAAATTGCATCTTATTAGGGAGGATTTCCTCCCAAATGTTTGGGCCAAGGATAGGGATTTGAAATGGCAAGAGGCGGCAGATGCTGTCACATCAGTATACAGAGTTTAAGGACTACGGGAGCTACGTGGTATCGAAGATGAATTAAGTACCCAGACGTCTTTATTGCCAACAAAACTGGCTCTTTAACCAGAGGGAGCAAACTGTCATCAAAAAGCACAGTGACCTCCGGCATCCTGCGCCGTCTCTCTGTCCTTAAGAAACCTCTACAGTATATTTGCGGAGCCAGAAAACAGATAGTTTGTATGACCTCTGTGGGGTTGCCTGAGATGCAAGCCCGGGATGTTAAAGATAGATCTGCAACCTCAGTCTGGAAGTCATACTTGGAAAAAAAAACAAAAAAAAAAACAGAGTGCATTTGTCATCTCTGGCAGAGCCCCATGCTCCCTTGGGGGCCTCTCCAGGGCGGGACGCTCTACACATTGATCAAACTCAAAATTAATCACCTCTGCAGTCGATAAACGTGTATACCCAAGGTAAATACGTGTCCAGTTAAAGTATCATCATACAGTTTAAGAAACATTTCAGTCATTATATCGGTCTTTGTATCCCCACCACCACCATGAAGCTGCTCTGTTCCCAAGCTGGCCGGTCCAGCGGGGCGGCGCATGGAGTTGGAAAATGACAATGCTTGTCTCTCAGAGCAAGAGGCGTCACTTGGGGAGGGTTTTGTATCGAGTCTCAAACTATTTTTTGTGTTGCGTCCTTGGAGAGTTTTTTTCCTCGAGCTAAGGTTTCATTCACAGTTCAACTCATTGGTAGTTAAATTGAGGGTTTTAGTATCGTTTTAGCATCCTTAGTGGATACATGAGCATAGTCTGATAAAAATGATCCTGAATTTGTGTGAGAATGTGAAATATAACAGAATAATAATTGTGACTAATTATGCCTGATTAAGCCAATTTTTAATTTGAAAGTCTGGCTTACTCTGCGACCGCTCAGAAACAATTCTCGCCCTCGAACAAATGTAGTCGATGTAGCTGATAGTCTCCAGCCCTAATTTAGTATTCTAACTTGGAGGAATTCTCCAGTTAGGACTGTTCCTTAATAGCTGAATTTCTATCCCGAGATAAGAAGGGAATTTTTTTTTAATTCAATGCAGTACTTAGGAAACATGTTTTAAGTAACCGAAAGTATGCGATGTGTCATCTTAAACAGAGATAAGATTGGATTTCAGACTTACTGTAAGACGTTTCCATAATCAGGCCCCTTGTTGCGGCAGGTGCCGATTCGTCACCCACTCCGGATCTGTGTTCGTCTCTAACAAGAAGTCATGGAAGAGGGGAAAAAAAAGAAAAAAACTGAGATAAGAGCCCAGAACCTAATAGAGGCTGAGTGGAGACATTATCTGAGATCATTGTGTGTTTTTGTGCACCGCATCCTCACTTTGTCTTATTGCCTTTTCCACATTAGACAATTGTATTTCTATTGTCCTCTTTCGCTGGTGCTGTTTCCTCGCCTTTTTTCTCAGATCAATAGTGGTGAACTGTCCTGGAAATACTAATGCTTAAGAAGATGCTGGTTATTTGAGAGGACAGATTTTTTTCCCCCCCTTTACAGCAATTGCACGTCCATGTGTGTCTTTGTGTTCGTTCTATTCTGGAATACAGGAAAAAAAAAAGAAAATAGACAATGTGGTGTTTGATATTCTAGTTGATTATGATCCCGTGCTAACTGACTAAAACAGTCTCCGATTTCACCCTGTGCCATACATCACCGTTACATCGGGCATCTTGAACAGTACAGTTGTATTTGAACATCCTGAATAATTCTCCCTCATAAAGAAACCAGAGACCCAAAACTGTCGTTGCAGTGTCAGGAGACAAATTTTATAGCCGCTCCACTGATTCCCCTGACTGAATAGACGCCGACTTTATGAACACAATGACTGTGTCAGAGTGATTTTGTGGGGATTTTCTGGTTCGCCTTAAATACAATAAAGCTCATTTGTATTTTGCAGCTCAAACGGGCATCCTGAATTCATTCTCTGAGTTAATTGTCACATTTATTGTAAGTGCAGGCGCTGCAATTATTACTGATAAATCGTTTTTTCCCTCTATTGTTGGAAAAGAGGTGCGCTACTTATGTACCAGCAGCACATATGGAGGGTGAAATAACAGATACAATGTATTCTTGGAAATATTATGTACTAAACAGGCAGGAACTAAATCTAAATATGAGGAAATAAATATGGAACATGCTTTCATTTTGTTTCCAGAGTGGCTTCAGTGTTTAAAACGCAGTCATGCGAGTGTTGAAGGATGTCTTGGAGAATGTTGGATCCATCCTGAAGCCTTGTTTAGATCTCTTCATCAATTTTTAAGCATTTTGCTCCACGTATGGAGACAATAACATCTTCGGAGATGAGTATGAGCACGGCGGAGTGCACTTTGTACTTCAATAAGTGTTTGTTAAAAAGTTGGCGTCCTCTCAAATTCAACCAGAGTAGCCGCTAACTGCTGCCAACTGAATATGCTGTTAGCCTGTTTGCTCAGTTAGCCGTGCAGCTGGTGGTCAGGACTGGGAACTCAAAGGACTGACAAAGGACAGGCTGGGGGGCTAGCTGTTAGCATGCTAACTTCAGTAGAGACATTTTTGTCATGATGTCAAAACTGTTATTTCATCAAAATTCTGTCAATAGTTACTTTTTGAATGTTTTAAACAACATTTCTAACATATTGCATCTTTAAATGAACTGTTATTTACATTATTTTACTGTGTGACTCTGTGGGAATTGTCATTGCCACTTCACCTATTACGCTGGATGGCCACATAATGACTGTTTGCAATGCTTTTTATTCTCTATATGTTTTGTAATGTTCACTACCTCCTAGAAGAAGCTACACCCATTTGTCTTTTTCAAAACTTCACCCACAAATGAAGCTTCTCGCCAGTTAGAATTAAATACAATAGCCCATTTTGTTCTGCGCTGCCTCCTCTTGTGCAAACGATGTCAATAGGTTGTTTTTCTCTCTTACATGAAAGACAGTACGACCGAAACAGCCTCGAGCCATCTTTGTGTAATTCTGAATATCATGGCTACAGGGATGCATAATCGCATGACTCCTTCAGGGGCCACGGGATCCTGCCAGTGCTGCTGCAGCCAAAGTTGTCATGCGATGCTGCGGGTGGGAGCTAGCGGTAGATGAAAGTGCTGTGGGGAGGCTCTGACAGCGAGCCTGGCTCCCAAAAAAAAAAAAAAAAAAAAAGCGGTCTATTTCCTCAGAGTCCACACACAATCCTCAAATCTTTTCTAATGGGCTGTAGTATTGTATCTCGACCAGTGGCTTAGAAAATGTAGCTAACTAGAGGGGGGGGCGTTGCTCCCTTGGGTGCATTTGTGCTGTACAAGCTCAATTTTGGTGGTTCGTCGTGCATTTTATGAGCCTCAGTCTGACTGAAATTTTGAAGGGGGGCATTATTCATTCCATGTGGTGCGAAACACTTCAGCTGTTTAAGATGGTAGGGAAGCTTAAAATATGTAAATTATTTAGATATGGCTGACAAATCTACAGCCGGCGGGCTTGCAACAAACAGATAATACGCCTCCTAATATTTGTTTATCTTATAAATTTACAAAGCCTCACTAGAAATAAAAAAACGAAACACTTATTTCTAAACTGTGAACTTTCCATACATGTTGCAAAAGCAGATTGTGACAAAGAGGTAGGTGTGTTTTCTTCACCATGTATCTTATTTCCCTTATTACAAACGAACAAAATTTTTTTCCTTAGGCCCGTTTCAGTACAACTATGATGACCATTAAAAGGGGCAGTTCAACACAAAAGGGAAAAAGTTGTACTTTCCCCCTTACCGGTGGTGTTATTCATCCCTCTAGATTGTTTCGGTGTGATTTTCTGAGTTTTGGAGATACTGACCATAGAGATGTCCACTGTCTGTAACTTGATGGCGCAAAAAACAAAAAGGAAAAACATTTGAAAAACTCAACTGCAACGTCTCTTTCCAGAAACCATGGCCTGGTTACTCAAGATAATCCACAGACCACAGACAGTTTTGAGCGATTTCACGCAGGGACTTGTGTGCTGTATGCCTATTTCTAGTTGGGCGTTTGCAATTGAAGTGGTTTACATTGAACACACAGCTTGATTTAGTTGAAAGAGACTGGGCATAAGGATTCCCAGCCGTGCCTTTTTCCTCGGACTGAAATTTAGAAAGCCAAAAGCGAGAGACACTGGAGGGAAGCAAATTTGATCCAAGGCCATGTTGTGTATCGGCTGAGAGACCATCACTGGGCGCAAATCTGGAGTATTTTCACCCTTGTTGAAATTCTATTTCCTGCGCAGTCTTGTTGTGGGTGCATATTTGACACAAATGATAACATCAGCCGTTACACAAAGAAACGAGGCCGCGTCTGTTTATTATTAGAAGGTCTCGTATTTTATTTTTTTTTGCTCGGGAAACAAGACTCATTGTGTTTCTCTTACTGCTGCAGCGTGTCACTCGTGCCTCACATCCAAGCATGCAATTTTAATAATCGACAGTCACCTGCTGTCAATGTGTACAATCACACATGGGCCAACCCGCTGAGCCAGCTTTTCACATCTTTGGTCTGTTTATCCAGGATGCCGCGGCTGAGCGCTACTTCAGAGCGCCGTCGAACAAACAACTGTGCGACCTCCAGGCCACCAGTGGACTGGCACTAATCATCAGAGTGAGTGGCTGCTGATGGAATTAGAACAGCTCCCTCAAACTATTAAGAAGGGACGGAACGACATAAACAGTGATGTGTTGAAGGGCGGTGTGGGCGGAGGGGCGGCGGATGCAAAGGGTGTTCATTAGTGCAAAACTCGAGAGCAAGATGCCCCCCCCCTCCTCTGTTCGACTGCGCTAAGTGAATTGGAAGTATAGTCACTCAGCCAGACAATCATCAATTAAATCGTCCCCGTTAAAGGCGGCCGACAAACTCACCACAACGCTGGATAAAATCTGGTATCTGGATTGTGTTTGTTAGTGCACTGCAGTCATTATTTTGATGAGAGATTAAACGCACTGGGCATTCGTTTGAATTTTTTCATAGAATTAGGGTTATGATTTTGGCAAACGAGGTGAGGACCCAAATGCAGACAACTCGCCGGAGGTCGGATTAAGAAACTATGGACGAGCTTTATGAGACAAATGCTGGTCTACACACACAAAAAAAACAAAGAGTCCAGGCAACCCAAAAGAAAGTCAAAGGGACAAAAGTGCAAGCAAAAGCACAAATCAATGAAAACTCAAGGAACTAAAATCAGAAACATACCAACAAGGAGACACTGGTAAGGAGACACTGGGTGGCATCACTGAGGAAGACAGAATGAACTGACAAGGATATGAGGGAGAACAAAGACTATATACAGACACACTAACGAGGGGATCAGGTACAGGTGGTGGAGTGAGGCGGGAAAAGGACAGGTGAGGGGAAGGAACGGAAAAACACTGGAGGCGGAAGTGAAAAGCAAGACGCGACACATGAGGGCAACAATTTCAAAATAAAACAGGAAACAGAACAAAAAAACTGGGATCATAACACTAGAATGCTGATTTCATGATGCCATGATAATATTTGTACTGTGTGTTGAGATATTTCATGTGATAACTGCTGGTGCTACAGGAACATTGTGTCATTGGGATTCATCCGCTGGGGATCATGAATGTCTGTCATGGTCATTTATTTGTCATTTTAAAACAAAGCTTGTACAAAAAAATGCAAATTATGAAGGGGATGAATTAAGAAACCTCACAGCCTGAGGAAAGAAGCTGCTCTGCACTCTGGTGGTTCGTCAGTGGATACCTCTGTAGCTTTCGTCAGATGGAGGCGGGGTGAACATGCTTTTACCATGGTGGTGGTGGTGGTGATGTGTGAAGACCATGACAGGTTGTTTGCGATGTTGATTCCCAGGAAACTAAAACTTGTTACCTCAGCTCCAGTGATGAAAACAGGGGTGTTTGTCTCAGCCTCCTCTATAGTTTTTTTGAGATATAGACCATCCAACAGGCAGACATCACCATCCAGGGATTGTATGTTTGCATCGTTTGCAAAATACATGTGGGGAGAATGTGAATCCTGAGCGTTGCCATTATTAACATTATTCAATCGAGGCCATAAAGGTTGCCAGAAAAAGATGGAGCTTTGACCTCGGCTCGTGATGCGTCTCTTCCCTGTTGAGCGATAATCCTCATTCACTGAGTATCCTTCAGCCCCGCAGACTCTGCAGTAAACAACAATATCCTAATTTGGATCATTTGAGAGTCTAACCATGCTTTTCTCCAACCATGAGAGTGCCTCCCCCCCCAAAATGCATCACACGGAAGGAATCATTTATCCTCACTTCCATATTTGTGCCTCGCAACTGGCACACAACGGCGCGGGTAATGGTTTAGAAAGTATTTGTGCTCGGTCAAGCGTCCTGATCCAGGCCTCGGTTCTGGGTGGTATTTTTGTTGTGATACTGGAAATTAGGTTGTGGTCCGCCAGTAATATTATTAGGCACCTAGTTATCAGTAGTAGTGAGATTCAG
>CAEMYA010000028.1:1865106-1876890 GCA_903131615.1 Diplodus sargus
GAGCTCTCCGCGACGGGCAATAGCCTGTCAGTTAGAGCCGTGATTGACAGGTTATGAAAGCATCGACAAATTTGATTTGATTTTTGATAAAAGCAGATAAAAAACACGGGGACTAGCAAATCAAATGGGTCGGATCCCTCGTCATACAGAGGACATCTGAGCAAACTGAAGTCAGACGCGTAATATGTAGTGTGTGTTTGCTCGCCGAGCTGTGTGCTGTTTCCTGCAGAATTAAGAAGGATTTTTCTCATTGAATAAAGCTAATATAAAGAGAGAGAAAAAGAGACAAAGAGAAGAAGCTGATAAATCGTATTTGGCCACCTCTCAAACAAATGGCATATCACAAGAGTAAGCACGAACTGCTGCTATCTGTAGGCTGCTGTCTGCTAGTTAGCCCAGTTAGCCATGCAGTTAGCGGCCCAGACTGGGCGCCGGTAGTGTGGTATTGTGAAAAAAAGGAATCAGAGGGTTGCTGGTTCAGTTAAGATACTGAACACCAGACTGCTCCTGATGTGCTGGTCGGTGCTTTGCATGACAGCTACCGGCATCAGTGTATGAATGTATGTGTGATTTGGACAAAAGCATCTGATAAATATAAATGTTTAAAACTTAAAATTTTACACATTGCACCTTCAGTAGTAGTGTAACAACCTTACACTTGTTTTATTCAAGGTAATTATCTGTAGTTCGGCAAAATTGTCTCTTTTTGTAGAAAAAAAAACAAAAGAAAGTGTCATTTTTCCCTCTGTTCATAAGGGTGTTCTTTCTGAAAACAGTTTCTGTTTAAAAGCACATTTTTGGAGTTTTCAGTTTCGCTGTGAGATTGCAGCAGAATCCGTCATATTTTGTCAAAAAGCCGTGTGATGCAACACAAAGGCTGTGCTGTTTGCAGCTGCCCTCCAGGACCCACAGATTCACAGCTTATCATGTCTAAAAGTGAGCGTCGGGCCAGTCTGCTGCCTTTAGCCCACTTGGCAGCCTGGTGGCTGTTGCTCATCTGTCCCCAAGCCAGTGTGAGCACATCACCGATCTGGACCGGGATTAAAGGACCTAATACTAACAGCTGTGCTGAGATTAGCCATGTCAGTATTTACAGTTATTTTGTCAACCAGCGCACCACGCACTCTGCTCAAATAATGAACTGCTATATTTGTATTAGTCTGTTTTCTTATACTTGGCTTCAGATTCCCTTTGAAAAGCATTGCATGTGTTTTTACGTCTCGAGGGAGCGAATGCGACGGCGAAGAATAAAAGTGGGGACTAATGTGAGGAGTTTGGAAGAGGCCACTTCCTTTGTTTCACAAAATGTACCATGTATGGGAGGTGTGGGTGAAACAAACGGAGAGGAAGACTGACAGGAGGATGACGAGATAGATGATTAGCTTGAAACGTGACAGTCTGCAGCATAAAGATGTTGATGGATTGAGCTGGTTTATCTTCTCCGTGTGTGTGTGTGTGTGTGTGTGTGTGAGTGAGAGAGAGAAAGAGAGAGGAGGAGATGTTATATGCGATTGTGTTTGCACACGTACCTCCCTCTGTGAGTGTCAGTGTGTACCATCAGCAGAAAGCGCATGAATATGCATGTGTGTGTTCACGCGGGGAGCGACGTGCTCCCTCACCGGAGACCGATCGCCCCGTGATGGGCGATCACTGGAAGATTGGACGGGGTTTTTCCATACCTATCTGTCTACGGAAGTGTTGCATATGAAAAAATGTATGCCATATTCAGAAGTGGCACTGCGGTCTTTCCTTCTGATAGATCGTGTGTTTTTAATCTGCTTAGACACAGAAGAGGGAGGAAGGGACTCTGGGAAGGTGTTGGAGAGCAGCAGGTCAGCGGCAGCAGCCAACAGCTGCTCACTGTGTACGTACAGGATCTGTGCTGCGTGGCCTTTGCTTCACCAGGGGGTGTGCATGGATGTGATTAACAGAGATTTGGGGTGAATAATCTTCTAAGCTGCTCAGTGGAGCAAGCGGTGATGGGGGGCTGGGGTTGGAGTAGGGTGGAGCTTATGGTTACTGAGTCATACTGTATGATATACCTGAAACCCAGTCTTGTGGGAGGTGATGCCTGACTGGGACCTCATCATGGATAACCAATCTGTAGGTCCCAGATATGCATTGACCCATATGTAACAAGAAAGTACAGTGCATTTCATTCTAGTATAAAGGATCAAAATCCAGCTTTGGTCAGATTTCACTGAGGGATTGTCAAACATCATTAATAAAACTTGAGTTGATAGTCATTTGACTGTTAACAAACCAACACATGCTTTATAAGACATTTATTTAGCAATTGTGAAGGTTTATCAACCATAGAGAACATGTATATAGACAGTATTCATTAACCATTGTTCTAAGTATTATAAACATCAGTTGCAAATTTGAAATGAACAGCTGCTTAAAGGTGCTGTATGTAAGAATCGGCCACCCATCAAAGTCACACTCGAAACAAATAGAGTATATCACAGCAGCATATCACCAGAGTAACCACTAACTAACTGCTGCTAACAGTTTGCCACCGTTTAGCTAGTTAGCTCATTTAGCCATGCAGTTAGGGGTTTTTTGGACTGGGAGCTGGAGGAAGCATTTTGCATTTATTCAGATTCACTTGCTAATTTCAGTAGATATTTGGTGTATTGCCCCTTTAATACTTGGTTTATGAGGCATGTCATTCTTCGTTAGCAGTAAATATAAGTATACCCTTTTATTAATGATGCTTATTGTTAAGCGTTGCTAAGGTATTTTATTGATGCAGCTGTCGTTATCGATCCTGCTGATCACTCTGAGAAGAGGGGCATTCTAGCATCAGGGAAACTTTTGGGAGTACAGTCCAAAGTAAACCTGAGCACATGGATTAAGTGGGTTTGTTGCCTTATATCGTGTGCTCATGTATACGTCAGGCTGTATTCCTGAGGTTGTTCCTATTAGATACAGATCTTTGCCTGGACGTGCTGCTTGGTTGGGGAGCAGTAGCACTCTTATGAGTCAAATACATGGCATTCATGGCCTTTGGGTTTCATGGAAAGCATATCGTTGCTGTTTCCAGCCTCACATGAAGTAATCATTTGGCAGACGTTACAACCAGCAGTGTTGCTATCTGTCGTCGTGAAATGATGCAACGTTGAACTGTTTCCTCCCGGGCCGTGGCGCTCTCTCTCTCTCTCTCTGTTGCAGGTTTCCAGCGACATCACTGTTCTGCAATGCACAGCTGTCGTAATTGAAAAAAAAAAGGAAATGAGGCTCGGGGGGGGGGTGTAATCAGTCCACAAAGCAGTCCTATATTGGACCTGGATCTTGATTCTCATCTCTAATTTTATTTGAACACCTCAGTCAGTCCTGCGTGTTACATGGTGGATGGGTGCGGGTGGTGGGAACCTCGCGTCCGGGTCACGTGAACCTTGTACACTACACTCGTATTCCATCATTTCAGTTCATTTACTCATTTAGAGATCAAAGGTCAAATCAGTGCAATCAAAGCAGCAAAGCGTACCATATTTTATCAGTTAATGCGGTAGCATGACATTACCATATTAATTAGTTTTCTTTTGTGCCGAATGCCAGCAGTGGTGGGGGTGCTGAGCTCTGCTTCGTAGCTCACAGCATTTTTTTTCCCCCCCCGGTGCATTCATACATATCTATATGCTATCCAAACATGCACATATTGTGGCCCATCTGTATGTACCCATGCAAAGAAGGATATCACCAGGATGTTGTGGTAAACACAGCTTACGCCCACCATCTCTGGTGGCCATCGTGAGATGTGTTTGATCACGCTGGGTGGTGTGGACGCACAGATTATCACTGATGATTCTTTATTTTTTTTTTTGCTTTCTCCAGCATCACTTGCATCCATTACATCCCACAAAAGTCCAGGCAACAGGGAAATATGATAGAGCCTATTATGGAGTACATACAGTGAAAGCATCATCGCATGAGGACAAGGAGAGAGGAGCGGCGGAGGAGTGGTTGCTAGAATTACAGGGAAGGTGCAGAAAAACAGATTAAGGCCCTTTTCTTAACCTTTAAAGGTCTGCGAGGGATTGCATTCGCGCTTGTTTATCCGGTTCACTCCATTGTGATGATGACGACGACGATGACTGTGAGACACAGCGGCGTGCATAATTTCAGTTAGAGAAGACGAGTGCATGGAGGAAAAAAAAAAAAAGCTCTCTCCCTGGGTGACCGCTGCTTTAGTGAAACAAGGCGGATAAAAGGCTAGATTTTGATCCCTGACTCATTTTTCCGGCTCATGTTGTACATCTCCACAATATTGCTGTAAGGGGTCTATGATATCCGCGGTTCACGAGGAAAAATATGCGGTCGCCTTTTTTCTATATTTTGCTTTCTTCCATTTTTTTTTTTAATATTCCTCCAGTAGGTAAACCAGAGCAGCATCCAAGTTTATGAGCACGGGGTCATGTGTGCCTCCCAGCCCAGTCGGATTTTTAAGGAACGGTTTACTCCAGAAAAGACAGTGCAATAAAATCGCAGTTAACGAGGAGGGATTTAGCATCCTTAAATGCATAATCATGGACTGTAAGGTCACGCACAAATGTTTGCATAATGCCGCAGCGCACAAAAGAGCATCTGGATTTACAGGTGTAAGTAGATGAGATGGTCTGGGGAGCAGGCAGGAGCAGATTTACATAGGGCTAGTCTGAGAGATAGAGCGATGCGTTCTCGTGAAGAAACGCATGGAGACAGGAGTAATTAATTATAGATGTGGAACTGTGGTCTGAGGGAATGCTGTTACTGTAACTAGAGGCATGGCAAGTGAGAAACGAGGGGAAGGGAGATGTGGGGGAGGAAGGGAGAAACCCTCCTTCTATACCATCCACAACTTCAATTTACATTACATGACAGGAGAATGGAGGTTAATTAAACATGACAATCGGCAGGGCGTTTATTGTTAACCCCTCCTGGTGGTTTGACTGGCTCCTAATTCAAAAGGCCAAAGAATGCATAAAGAACAATGTTTTCGTGTGAATTCATATTCAAATGTCTCGTGGAAAGAGAGGCTACGAGTATGGAAACGGGTGAAACCTACGGTTGCGTGTGTGCGTGTGGTGCAAATCTGGGTGAAAAGTAAAAGTAAAAGCCATCTCCGTGTTAAAAGCAAAGCTACGGGGGGAAGCAGCGGGAGAAACAGTTTTCGAGAAACTAAATTGCATTTAAAACAAAAATTTTGGGTTGCCAGAGGCGCGCTCACTTTTCACCGCTCGTCTATTTTCCAACCCCTCATATTGACGCTAATTGGTCTCGACACTAATGATGCCAAAAAAGCAAAGCGAAGCGGTGCTAAGGTTTGCTGCCTGCTTGTAATTTTGGAGGCTGCTGACTTTTCGGTTACCATGGAGCTGCTGACCCAACCCTGCCTTCCAGATTAGGTTTTTTTTTTGTTTTTTTTGTCGAGTTTTCAAAAATGGAAATGAGCTAGGGTCATATATGGTCTCACTGCTTGTAACCAACCGCTGATAGATAAATATAGTTTGAATAAAATATGGGGAATTAATCTTTTTAGCCACGCACTCGAGCAGTGGCCAATAATGCAAAATTAGAGGTGGTAGTTCGCATCCAACGAGACTGTAAAGATTTAAATTCCAAACAAATTCCATTTTATATCCTTTTCTCCTTAAGCACCATACCCAAAATACATGATTCTATATGCTTGGTACCACGTTCCTTCCGTTAAAGTGGGCCTAGGTTTACTCATGCTGCTGTAAAGGCAGATTTATAATAGGTAATGTACGCCCTGCGCTGGGCTCGTAGCCTCGGGGGACACTGTGTAAACGCTCCTCATCTCCCCGCTGATTGTAGTCCTGACTGATTGCTGATGACTTTTTTAGGGCACAGACATGTTAAGTTGTTTATTTATTCAAAAAAAAAAAATCCCCAATGCAAATCGCCCTCTCTCCACTCTATATCTCTCTCCCCCCCTCAAGTGCATGTCGGCATATCTGTCTCAGTTTCTGCGTCGGACTCTTAAACAGCGATGATGTGCTGCGGTCATCAGCGAAACTTTGTGATATAACAGCGGGGCAGCTGTTTTTGTTGTTTACGCGCGTGTGTGTATGCGTGTTATGCGTCAGTGTGCGTCGGATGCATGTGACAGATATGGGACATGCTTGAGAAAAGTGACACAACCCCTACAGGCGATCGCGTTCAAAAAGAATCTTCAGCAGAACTCCACAACCACAATTTAGCGGACCACTGTCAGAAGAAATCACGGAGCTTCTGTCAGTAGATCAGTATCTGTATACATCTCTACAGCGGTTTTATGGTCTTTTTAGCATCGCTATGCCTGACACTTAGGCTCAGGCCCAGGCGTATGAAGAAATAGCTGCTGTTTAACTATCTCAACCACCTGATCGCTGTTTAAACCTGCAACACAGTGAGCTTCGTCCACCTGCAGCACGCCGTTCCTTCCCTGCATCTGTGACTCCCGGATGGAAACGCAGCCATCTGCTACACGCATCCGCTAGCGAGGCGTTGGTGTCGTCGTCGGGTCCTCTCTCCTCATAAACAATTCTGTTTCCTTTCTGCCTTTGCCAGCATCGCAAATAGGCAGCTACCACAGCCGTTTCTTCTGGGTGGGGTTGGAAGGTGGTTAGGTTATACAGTGTATTTCCTCAGCGGACCACCAGCCTGCTCACCATATGCACAAACAAACACACACACACACACACACACACAAATACACGTGCAAAGACAAACAAGCAGATCACTACCAAATCAACAAAATGATGCATGTGTTAATTAGGGTGCAGCTTTGTCACCCGTCACCATCTGTCTGTCACACCTTGTTTATTTACCCCTTTTGAGTTATGAAGTCGCGTCGTCTTCGATCAATTAATGTTTTGAACTGACTCAATTAGCGCGAAATAAATAGGTCAGAAATGATTAGAAAATTGAAGTCGTTAATCGCTTTGGAGTTTGCATCCCGCCAAGCCTCCCGTTTCTGGCACGGATGCGCGAGCATACATGAATACACCAAGCACGCGTCTAATTTTGAACATTATACACAAGATAACTCAAGTCAGAAGTGGGTATTTTGTAGCTGAAATTGGTTCTGTACCTGGGCCACTCACATTCGGGTTGAGGCCATGATCAACATTAAACACCATGCACACAAAAATAAAGAGGGAAATTATTATACAGGCAGAATTTCCTATGAATGATGTTGGAAACAGGGTCATTGATTCAAATTAAACCAAATGCTAATGCTATTTTTGCATAGCACGTTAGCACGGTAAAATTAAAACTAATACTGAGCATGGGCTGCAGCTGAGGATGATGGGAATTTTAGTTTTGCAAAAGTTTGGCAATAAAACAAGGTAACACTTGATAAAAGCCATCATTAATAAAAGCTCTATTTGTGGCTATGTGAGATTAATAACTGTAATATAAGACTGTGAAACAAATAGATACATAAATATGTTAAACTGTAGACCAGTAAACAGTGCTGTGTCTCACTTGCGACTGTACCTTGAAAACATGACAATACCAAATGCTATGACAATAAATCCAATAGTTGCTGCTAAGAAATTGAATATTTTAACCTTATGGTGGCAGTATGAGCAAAGACAGACATTAGCAGCCAGTAGGATCACCCCTCTCGGGAGCGTGAATCGTTGCAGAGATATCCAGTCTGACTTGCATCCTTGAAGAGGAGACACTGCAGTAAATGCATGCGAGCTTAATGGACACAGGAGACATTAAGTGTACCAGCGAAAAAATAATAAATGCGCATCCATCTGTTAATGTCTATTAACTGCACCGCAGCGTTTTTTGAAACAGCACAGACTGCATAGGAGTAAACAGGCTGCTCAAAAATCTTGTAGCACCTGATACCAAAAGAAAAATTGGATCAGATTTTCCACTTTCGTATGATTGGGAGCTCGCGAGCTGAGCAACAGCGCCTCGAGATCTCAAGTGGGATCTTCTCGGATTTGATGTTGCGGCGAAATGCCGAGATTAAATTCAGCTATAGAGTGCCGCCGTAGCTGAAGAGGGTCTCAAGAAATCAGGATGCTCAGACGGAATATCTCAACATTTTCACCACGCTGCTCCCATTAATCACATAATGAATCCCCTGTATGGTTATTTGAATTCAGATACTTCCACCTTGTCACATATTTTCACCACCCATTGTGCCATGAAATGAAGCCCATTTACAAATCATTCTCCTTCTGATTTGATAAATGAAACTGGTGAATGAGTGAGTCCCGTGAATACCTTGTTTGAATAATTGAGCAATACTCAATCAGGCAACATTAGGCAGCCGTGGCGGGCCCCACCGTCAGAAATAATTGCCACCCGACAGCAGCCTACACATGGGTGCTGCCTCCGCAGGGGTTTCACATTTGATAACAATAGATTAGAAACAACACCGTCCCCCACCCCGCATCTCACATGCCTTCATGAACACACCACCTACAGAATCCTGCAGAGGCCAGCAGGAAATGGGGTTGGGTGTGGGGGGGGCATCCACAGCAGTGTCGGGGGTGCGGGATAGCTGTCATCACGGCGCGGTAATGTATACTGTCGGGATGGAATAAATCACAACCGCAAAAATGGACGGAATTTATGTATTTGGACAAGGAGCCCGCCCGCGTACCCTTTTCATATTTTCAGTAGCCTATTACCAAGAGATTGTATGTAATAAGTTTTTCACTTTCCATTTATTTGGACATGATTTATTATGTACACCACCAATCATAAAACAAATGGGGTCTTAGGGGGCGACGCGCAATTTTTGGAAATATCCCTGAAACTGAGACAATAAGTAAAACACGTAGGAGAGAGTAAGAATTGCAGGGGAACTTTAAAATGATAGACCTGTACCTGCAGCAGACAGCGTGTTATTAGTTGTGTCTTTTATTAGAATTTTTTTTTTTTTTTAGATTTGTCACAGATAGTGTTAATAAACTCCGTTGCATTGTTAAATCTAACGCAATTCCAATTTTCTGCTTCAGTCTGTGGAATTTGGTTTTTATTTCTCTTCGTGGCTTCAATTATCCAGTTTTTCTTTGCGTGTCCGGGCTTCACAAGTCTCTCGAGACGAGCTTTTGTTGTTATAGGAGCACCTTTAATGTGACAACTCAGAAAAAGGGAAAGGTAGGTTTGTGACTGGATGAGTGTCGGGTCGTTGAGCGTATAGCACAGTATGACAGCCAGCGAGGAGTATGTCTGAGCCAAAGCAGTGTCTCCGACTGAGGCTGCTGCAGCACATGTGATTGACAGCTGGGCCGAAGGGCCTTTGGCTCCTTCCTGATTTCTCTTTCTCGCTGGAGGTGTCCTCTGGGACTTAGAATTCATGCTACAGTATATCAGCAGAACGGCTTATGGCTGTAATGAGGATGAAAAGCAAACTGAACACTGAGCCAGTGTTATTCTTTCATTCTACGCCGCTCTGAGTTTTTACAAACTGCCATTAAGTTTTAGTTCTGCACCGTGCATTTGATTTGCATTCGACATTTTTTTGGAAAAGCAGGGCGTAACACTGTCTACTGTTTTACTAGCTGTTGTGCATAAATGGGGCAATTAAAAGAAGAAGATAGAAGACACGTGACTGATGTTAACTACATACAGCAAGTGTGATTTGTAATTAGGCTCACTAGTTTTTCACCAGTCATTCGCGCCTAAAATGACGCTCATCTGCGAACTTTTATCACGAGTCTTAATTGGAGTCCTTCTGCAACAATTTTCTTTCATACTCGCAGTCACGATTGTTGTCACACCAGGCACTTTATTATTTAAATTTGGCCCCACAGTAACACGTTCCACAAAAACAACATGTCACGACGTATTAATGCAAAGCGGTCACAGCCTCGCTGCGACATCTGAAATCACGATCTCTATTTTTAACAGCACGGTGATTTCTGTAACTACTTAAAGCGGTCGACTTTGAACTGATATTCAGTATAACTATTGTGACAGAATGAGGAAGTTTTGAAGCTGTAACCTTTTTTTAACTTAGCGGCATTTAGCGCATACCTCTGTTCAAAATGCACAAGTATGGCTTTTACAGGCATTGCTTGACAATTCTTGATGTTGCCGCGGCTTTGAACGCGCACAAATCAAGACAACCCTTGTCATGCATGGATAAATTAAACTGCTCGTCCGACAGTGATAGCGTGCAGGACGCACTGCTCATGAGTGCAATTCTAAAGAACTAAAGCTGTGTGCATTTAGAAAAAAAAGGGGGGAGGAATTTTGTCATATTTCACCATCTGTATTTCAAGTAGCTGTCATAATCCCAGGCTCTTTATTTAGTATTATAGAGTTGTTGCCCCTCTGCTGGCAACAGTATTGATTCCTCTCAAAGCAAAATATGACAGACTTTCAGTATCTTTCACAAAAGAAACATTCTAACCGTCCGACAGGAACATCTCACTGACATTTGCTGGTGTTAATGAGATATTTGGAAACCGCTTTACCCCAGGTCCTGAATGAGACCTTGCACCTCCTCTGTAGTCATTCCATAAAGCTTCTTAAAGGCACGTTTGATTCAGTCAATATCCATGGTCACTGGTGCTTTCTCTTCCAATTTGTGCATGCGGCAGTGCAGCCTCTTTTCAAGTAACCAAGGTCTCACCTTCACAAAGTGCAGGCCCCGTCTTCCAACTGCTGTTTTCATCCAAGGTTTCACACAAAAAAAAAATCCCCAAAGAGTTTCAGCCAAATAGGGTTTTTTTTTATTATTATTGGTCAGAATAATAGCTTTGAAAAATTGTGAATTTCACAGCACTATTGACCACTATTGACCTTTAATTCTGCAGATGTCCAATAAATGTTTGGATTAGCACACAGTGCATACTGCAGAGTAGACCACAGCTTAGTCCTTGGGTCAGATCTCAACTCTGCAATTTTACAAAGACATGTCGTCACTGTGGCACAGATTTGTGTATTTTATTTATACAATGTTTCCAGAGGTGGATTTTGAATGATTTGGTGACCCTCACAGTAACCGGGCTTCACTATAAATAGACTTCCCGTACACAAGAAACTGACTTTAGTGTCCATTCATACTCGAAGCGAAGGGAGATGGACGGTGAAGGTATCAACTCACCCGAGTAAAATCTATGTGTGGGAAACACTGGACGCCATTATTTTCGCCTATTCTTCCAGACCTCCCTTTTTGGGTTGCGTCAGTTTCACTTTCCTTTAATGTTCTCCGCTCTCCTTCTAGGTGTCTTTCCTATATGTACAGTGTATAGCACTGTTAATCCTACCTACCTGGCTTTACATGCTCTTATATTTAGCCAGCGAGATCAAAGCAGAGCCCCTACCCCCTCAGGGGGACAGCTGCATTATTAAAGACTGAGAGACGGCTGAAGATTGTGTGAGGCGGTCTTGATAAAATTGTCTTTGGATTCTCACATTAGAAAAAGGTCCTGGAGGTCAGTTAACCTGAGACATCTCCGTCTCAGAGAGACTCCCCGCCTCACATAATGGAATCTGATTAAATTTCAAGCTAATCAACTGAATAAGCCTTTATTACAGTCAAAGTAACGGCTCCTGTTCCCTTTATTTTGTCTCGTAGTGCTACGCGATGACTTCAGACTGAACCCGCAGGATGTGGTGGTGGCGGTCGGGGAGACTGCCAGTCTTGAGTGTCAGGCTCCGCGTGGGCATCCTGAACCCACGACCTTCTGGAGGAAAGATAAAGCTCGTCTTGACCTCAAAGATGACCGAATCACGGTGAGTAAACCCACCAGGGAGCTCTCTCCTTCCATATACATGACACCTAGACTGCTTACCTTAAGATTCAATCAGTCA
>CAEMYA010000028.1:1876928-1902730 GCA_903131615.1 Diplodus sargus
TTTTTTTTTTTTTTTTTGCCAGGTCCGTGGAGGAAAGTTGACCATCTCAAATACCAAGAAGACCGACGGGGGGATATACGTGTGCGTGGCGGCCAACATGGTCGGAGAAAGAGAGAGTGAAAAAGCTCAGCTCTCTGTGTTTGGTAAGACGCTCCCCGGAATCAAAAGGAATAAAACATTACTTTTCTTCTCTCACGCATTTACTGCACACTAGCACATACAGTATTTATCGCTCAGTCGAAAGTATTCTTACCATCTATGTTGTGTTTACTGCCCACATCCAGAAAGACCAGTGTTTGTGCAGCGGCCTGTGAACCAGGTGGTCTTAGTTGACGAGAGCGTGGAGTTCAGGTGTCAGGTCCACGGTGACCCGCAGCCTACACTGCGCTGGAAAAAGGAGGATGTTGATATTCCCCGTGGCAGGTGAGGGATGTGTGTGGATGTGTGTAGTGCCCTGGTGCTCTGTGGTATGTGTGCATGCGTCGTTGTGTGTGTGTGTGTGTGTGTATTTATACGATTAAAGTCATAATGGATATATGTTGAAGCCCAGCTAATGGTAGTTGGTAGTTTGCATCATATTATGAGATGTTCCTGTGGGTTTTTGCTCACCCCTGTCTACCCACATCATAAGCACACATTAATTGCATTGCAATCCCATTAAGAACACTTATTTTTGAAAGTCATTATCAGCCTGTCATGTGGGTCTTAATAGTTAATGCTCAGCGCTTTATGCTTTTAATTACAGCACGTCTCATTATACAATCTGGCCATCTATCAAACCTCTGAATTTTATCGGCTAGGTTTTAGCAGTCCGTATATTTGATGTTTGAGACAGCCGAAGCAGTGCATTTACATGTAGTTTTATAATCCGACTGATTCATTCATTGCTTTTTTTAGTGCTCTCCTGCTTGTGATTGATGGAAATTTAACATCTAAAAGCTAATTAAAGATCATGTTCTTGGAAATGTATTCAGTTACTATTAGAATTGCTATCAAATAAATCAAATGCCAGGTTATTAAAGCTAGGGGTGGTAAGTTATTTTAGAAATATAAAATGAAGTATCAAGGTTTTAGTATTAAAGTATTTTATTCTTTAGTTAGTTGTTAGTATTTTGTGTATTACAGTTGTGGGAAATGTGAATATCAACGCATCAAATGCTCTGAAGAAAAAAAAATAACAATCCATCTGACACCTGCCACAGGGCTAGGTGAATATCTTGCTAAAGCTAATAGCGAGCTAGCCGCACTAGAACGGCAGATGTGCAGCCGAAATTTCCCAATCCTATCGTGCTAGCTTGAAAGTGATGAGTAATAGCGATAGCCATGCTCGTTGCACGTGTTTATTTTGCTAAAGTTAGCTGTTTTCTTAGCTTTGATAACGGTGCGCTGCCCCCAGACAGACCAGACTAGACAGAGGCTAACCCAGTAACGCTAGCACACAGGCAAAGCAGTGCCAGGTGGCCTTTTTTCAGACTGAGATACATTCGTGACGGCTGCTTTGCTTGTGTTTATATGATTATGGCAGTTAACAAAGTTGTGTGTGAATATTCTCGACTAAAAAAAGCTAAGAGAGCTTGTAGAACGTGGCTAAGCAGCTAGCCAACAAGAGGGATGGCAGTCTCTGTAGTCAGGCAGTGTGAGCTCATGAGATTCTTTGGGGGATATTCTTTCAAAATGTAGCCTTCTCTCGCTGGTTTCCTCAATCTTACCAACCCCAAATTGAACACCGGAGAAAATTAAGGTAAAATTGAGTCTGTGATCCTCAAAACCTTGCGCGTCGACTACGTTAAACTGTTTATTCAGCTTTCAATCAGAGTTCTAAAAGCCTTTCATCCCCCTGAAAACAGAGAAACATCTCCTCATGCTACAAGTGTGACCAACACCTGTTAGCCATTAATGCCATATAAACCAAAATGGTACCTTACTTTGGTCTGTCACGGCGTAAGAATATATTGTGAGGCAGACTATATTAACCGTCTGCCTACCTGAGTTGTACCCTCTACCTCGGCACCCCTTGACTCCAGAAACATGTCCTACTTTCAGACCCGCCTCGCCTCACTTCCCTCCTTCCACTTCTTTCATTCTTCTCCTAAACCCGTCAGCCTCCTGGGAAGTCTGTATCTGGGTCAGAGATGTGCTGTGAATGGAGTCCTTCGGCAGACTCCGGACAGAACCCCCCGCCCCCCCCCATCGATATTCTGCCCACACCCGTTTGCAACATCTATTTCAGATGTGACTTTTTCTCACCCCCTTGTGCCATTTCTCTGCCTGACTTGCCTCCCATCTCTGAATCAGTATGGCTGGCTAGACAATTTCACAGGATCTCTCACGCCAAAAGCGACCCCAGAGAGGGAGAGCCCGACTCCTTGCTCCTCGACTCCTCCTGCGTGTAGCCCCTCTGAGGCGCTTATCTAAACTCTGGTCGCTGAGATGTTTCTCTCGTCTCTAACTGCACCGCTGCAGCCTTACGGCGCGCTGCACTGGAGGACACACACTGATGCATGGAACATATCCATGAATTAGTCATTTCTTACCGCTCTGCTCATTCATCGGATTCAGTTTGTCAGACTGTGCCACTCCCTTACTCTCAGACTGTTTGTCTGTCTCTCCCTCTGCCTCTGTCTCCCTTTCTTTTCCCTCCCTCTCTCTCTCTCTCTCTCCCACACAAACACACACACACACATAGTATAGCATATTGCATAGCCCACACCACAGTGGGTGGCTTGTCTTTATAAATATTGAAATAGTGGAACAGCTAGGGTTCCAGCTGAAAGCACCTTTCATTTTGCCATGCCTTCATCTCAGCATAATTGCTCCCCTTTTTTTCTGCCTCTGTAGCAGAGTGTATGCAGCAGGGAGTCTTAATTGCCTTAGAAAGTCTGTCTTTATTCTATCAAAAGTGACACATCCTTTATAAAAGCCTCCATCTAAAGCATCACACAGGTTTACACAGCCCCCCCCCCCCCATTTCGTTGTTTGTTGATTGTGTTTGCTCGATTAAAAGGAGCATTTTAAAAATATGCATATGATTGTGTTGATCTTTTCCCGTTTCATGAAGTCAATGGTAACTTGTTGTCGCCGTTCCTCTTCTGTCACCAGGTATGACATCAGATATGAAAAAGAGGACTTCCTGCTGAGGATAAAGAAAGCATCAGTCAGCGATCAGGGAACCTTTACCTGCCTAGCGGAGAACCGTGTGGGTAAAGTGGAGGCCTCTGCCTACCTTACCATCAGAGGTGGGTAACTGCCTGTGGACTCACTTGGGGCAAAGCTCATAACCCATCCCTGGTATTTTTTCGTATCTCCCAAAGCAGGCCACAGGACAATCAGTCCTTTATTGCCCACTTTACGAGCGTTATTGCCCCCCTGCTGAAAGGCTCTGCCTGGCCTCAGCCTTTCTTTCATAAAGCAGGCTGATGTAGTTGATTGTTTCAGATCTCCAGCTAGGCTCCAGATATGAACAATCCAACCAGCTCTTATGACGTCTCCTGAGGGACTTATTCTCCACCCAGCCCCCAACTCCATATTTACACAATATCAATGAGAGGAAGCTATAGTATTCCATAGTAAAGGTTGATATTGTAAAAACATAAATATAATGCTTTTTTGGCGGGAGTCAGTTCCCCTCTGCTTTAAACTGCCATTATAACGATGTGTGTGAAAGCATCAAGATAAGTAACAGTTTACTTGGAACCAAACTCATAACACGTCTGTGACACTTCAATAGGTATATCATACATCATCATACATACTCTACATCAAAAATCTCATTACATGGACTGTTCATTCCTTCTTAATTATATGACTCATATACTGGATTTCTTATTCTTATTTCCTATTACCCATCATGCATGAATTGTCATATCTTCAAAACAATCCGATCCAAAGACCCTGTTTGGCTCGGTGTTCAAGTCAAACAAGAAATATTCAGAGCAATATGTCCCTTATATTAAGCCAGATTTATGATGAGGCTTTGGTAAAAAATATTAGTTCATACGTGCATAATGAGTTCACACAGACCGCTAATACAAAATCTGCACAAAGGCTGTCCTTTTATGTCTTTTCTTTGAAAAGATGTGACAATTTTGAGGGAATCATTGATGACAAGGAACACTAGATCCTAATTGATTTGTATCATTTTTTTTGTTATATTTTTACTTGTGGGTTTCGATATGTTTTGCAGTATTTTCACCTTTTTAAAGTTATTATTTGACTGATATTGAAGATAAACGTAGCTAAACAAAATATCAGCCAGATATCAGTAATTCAGACTGCTTATTAATTATAGTTTACTATTGAATCATTTTAATTTAATTCTATTGTAAACCTGCCTTTGTGAGAGGTTTGTTTCTGTTGGGTGAGGCACTTGATATACATCAGATCTGTTACCTGTGTGAATGTTTTATTCTCGAATCGTAGATTAAGGTCAACCTGATCCCCAGAATAAATGTTGGCAATGTAGGTTTCTGCAAAACACCAATACTGGTGCATTTTGACATTTCCCCACACTAAATGTTCAAGTTAATGTTGTGACATCTCTGTCCGTTTGGTCTGGTAAGCCACAAAAAAAGACTTGATTATGGTTAGAAATAATCTTCGTTTTGGCTTGCCTACTTCAGATCCAACCAACAAAGCAGGAAAATGTCTAAATGTCTTGTTAGAAATGTTAAAATACAGTCTCAGTGGTCTCTCTTAACAGTCGTGTCACACTACGACACCTCTCCTCACGTATGACACGTACAGTGCCAACATGTTATTGTGACTCAGCTGGTAAAGTGTTACAGATAAATTGTTCAGCCAGTGTTTTTGTTTTTTTTTCGGCATTTGCTATCATTCCCTCTGATGTTGCCAAGGTGCTATTTCCTTGAGGCCCATGCCATCACCTGCTTTTGGTGACTGAGCTCCCCCTCTCCTCCCCCCCCCCGCCTCAACTTCATGGATGAAAACCCGGCTTCACCTCATTCATTTCTGATTTTCATTCTTTTTTTTTTCTGTCCCTCTGTTCTACTCCTCTGCTGTCCTTCTCTCTGTGTTGTGTGTTGATCTCACCCACACCATTGTTGTGTCACCAGCTCGGCCTGTTGGTAAGTAAGAGCTGATCCCATTGTGCATGCGTTGCTATTTTTTCTGTTTTTTGATCACACACATGTATGCATGGAGTGTTGTGGCATTCCACAAACGCATTCATCAAACTAATATTGGACATGCATATCTACATTGTTGCTATCAACTCCTGACTTCCCCTGGCAGGTTTTTGAAGAAACAGTGGATTTATCACCTCACTTCTTTCTAAATGGGGGTCTAGATGCAGTTTGGTTGATATGCCTAAAATCAAGAACTTGAAGTGATGAGGATGTTCATTAGAGTATCATTCATTCTGATGTTCTGGCAGCAGAATGAATGACATAGTCAAGAAATAGTTACTAAATGATGAAAGAACTAATGCATGAATATGTTAGTAGTTTGTAGCTTTAACTTTAGTCAAGCATTTTTCTCCTCAAGCTAGTTTCCCCAGTAATACACACTTTGGAAGTCTGAACACATGTGTTGCTATTGTGCTATTGTTTATTTTACCTTTAACCTCAGAGGCGCCCCAGTTTGTGGTGCGACCCCGTGACCAGATTGTTGTGCAAGGGCGAACAGCTACCTTTCCCTGCGAGACCAGGGGTAAACCTCAGCCCACTGTCTTCTGGCAGCGAGAAGGTAGCCAGGTGAGGATGCGAATTTTGACAGAATGTACCTGTGTGTATCCGTGCACGATGCAGGATTGACGATTTGACATGTAGGCCAACCATGATGTAAATTTAGCAGCAACATCCAGAATAAAGTATGTAAAGTCAAAAAAAAAAAAAATAGCTAATGAGCTGACTAAAAGGATCAAACCAGGGGACAGCAGAGTGTGGTTCTGTTCCACATACAGATAATGAAGTGGTCATTTATCATCAATCTGCACCGGTCCGACCGGCCAATTCACTGAGCAAGAAACAATGTCATGTGCTGCATTAGAGTCATTAGACATAATGAAAGCTAGCTAATGTCCTTTCCTGCCCATCAGCCTGTCTGCTTCGGGTGCAGAAACAGACAACGCTGATGCCTCAATTTTCGTGGCCGTGGCTGCAGGTTATCACAGCAGGATTATCACTCTGGGGGTAAACTGCCATTCAGACAAAGTAGGAAAGCGACACTGACCCAGTTTTTTAACTGAAATGTACATTTGTTTGAATATGTCAGCGTATTTTGGGCAGATTTTTTTTTAAAGTCAGCTGGCCCATGATGTTGAGTTAAAATAGATTAAAATACAATAAATTCAGGTTTCAATGACAATCGGTGATTAATTTGGCAAAGTAGTTACTTTGAAAAATCTTAAGTCCCTGTGTGACAGGAAGATAGAAATGAGTGTCATCTGCATAAAATGAAAATCTGCAAAAGTACAATAATTAGCCAAGTAATCTATTCATGTGCGACATGCTAAATTTGTGTGGGACATAATGTCCAGTTTATGAGGTTTTGTAAAGATAGTGTTTCCTTTCCTCAAATGCTGTGTGAACAATATTAAGATGACTAAAGAAGAAGGCCAGAAATTTCTCACATTCAGATGTAATATATGCCACCAATGAGAAAGAAAAAGCAACTATTTATTTTAAGGACGTTCCAGCTTATACATTTTTGGCTTGCTGCAAGTATACCATCCGATTTTGCATACATCACCTCCCACTTTCGCTCCCTGTAGGATCTTCTGTTTCCCAGCCAGCCGACAAAAGGAGACAGCCGTGTTTCGGTCTCTGTGAACGGGGAGTTGACCATTTCATCTGTTCAGCGCTCCGATGCAGGGTATTATATCTGCCAGGCGCTCACTGTAGCGGGCAGTATCATGGCCAAGGCCCAGCTTGAGGTATCAGATGGTAAGGCAACAAACACACACACACACACACACACACATACATACAGTCTGACTGACGGCAAATTATTATTGATGCAGGGTTCTAACATATGAGAGCTACCTTTTTTTAGTTATTGCATATAACGGCACCAACATGCACCAACAACAATTCTGGATGAACATGTTCTACTTACCTTCTGTTGTTACACCCTGTTGGCTATATTATGCATCAGGGAGTTACGTGCACAGTATTAGTGAACGCTCAAAACACTATTGCATGATTGCATGGCTCGATACGCAGGTAATTTCACCTGAATGGAGCCATTACTTTTTTCCCCACGTGGCATCATCTGGAGGGATTTCTCCAAATAGCTGGTAGGTGACAGACTGATGCAATAAAATGTAAAAAGGGGAAAGTATACTTTTAACGTAATGATGGCAGTCTGTACTTACAGCATACACACAGCGAACTCCTTGTTGATCTTGATTTTAAGATTTTTGTGATGCAGAATACCCACTTTTATATGATCATCCAACATGTTTTTACTCAGATTCCTGAAATCACACTGTTTGAGCAATGTTGTTCAAACAAGTGCTGCATCCTACAAAATGCATTATAATTTTAGAGCTTTGTCAATAGTATTCTGTATGTGATTTGGTGCATTTTTTCAGTGTGATGCTGT
Organism: Diplodus sargus; assembly: GCA_903131615.1. Classification (NCBI taxonomy): domain Eukaryota; kingdom Metazoa; phylum Chordata; class Actinopteri; order Spariformes; family Sparidae; genus Diplodus; species Diplodus sargus. The sequence continues at coordinate 1,884,492 of CAEMYA010000028.1, forward strand.
TATGCATAAATCATAGAAAAAAGTGCACACAAGACCTTAGAAAACGTTGAATACCAGCATATCAAAGGTTGTTTTTCTGCCCCCACTTATATTGACGAAGATAATCTCTACAGTATGTTCTAAAAGCATGTCACCCACAATCGTCCTTTTCATTATCACCTGACTGTGCTACATCTGAATCATCTGAAAAGACTGAAATGATGTAAAATAAACCTCTCCTTGGTGGAGAAACACTTTACACTTTTTTGACAAAGCTTTAATGTCACCATTAAGTGCCGAGCCGCTGCCAGCTGGGAGCTGTTTATGCCCTTCTCTCCATTTGTTTCTTGGCTTTTTCTCCCACACATTATTAAATTAACATCTGTTGAAGTGTTTTTCGGAGAGGAAATGACTCTTGTTCTGTCACTCAGAGGAGATGGATCAATATCCAAATGTTTGGTGCAGGGTAAGGGGGATGAGAGGAATGTGCTTGATTGATGGCTGTAAGCGAATAGTCGCCGCGATACCAAGTTAAGTTTTGGAAGCCTGCGCCAAATTATCTGAAGCTTCAGATATGGAGTAGTGCTCCAGCCTTGACGTTGCCTTGGATGCGTGACTGACTGGTTTATTAATTATCCATTCGGACATGATACACTGTATGTGCTGCGAGTTGGAAGTGAGGCTGTGCTCGTGTAGAATAAGCAAGTTCAGCATACATCTAAGAGCTGCAGTCGCGCATTTTAATGCACAAACAGCGCTGTATACACTTGCTTTCAGACTGAGGATGACATTGTTTTAGTCTTTTTTTTCTGCTGAACATTCTAATGGACAGTTGAGATGCGGCAATTTTCTATAGAAGGTAAAACTGGGTCACCATTAGAGTCCAAACTGACCATAGCCACTGCCCTCTACACAGTTGCAAGCTACACTTTTTTCAAAAAACATATTTCAAGCCTGCGTGGGGTTGAGTGTCTGATACCAGATATATTTTGAGTGTAGTATCACTGCGCATATGTCTGACAGATTCCTACTGATGCCTTGAGGTGAATTGTCTGAGTCCACGCCAGAACCCTGAGAGTTTCAACTCTAGTTTTTTAGCAGCGGTAAAGGGGTATTTGTAGAAATTGATGCTCAGATTAGATACTCATCTAATAAATGTTTTAATAATCAGCATTCCCTCAGTGGCAGGCACACAGCTAATAATTAGGTCTCCCAGCATTTGTTTTATCTGCAAAACTTCTGGGAAATGGTTCATTATACTTTGCAGCGTGAATAGCCGCTGGTTGTGATGAGTGATAAACAATCTTGAAAAGCAACTTTCGGAAATCCTTCCACAGCTAAATTAGGAGCAGTGTTGTGATGCTGTTTGCTCTCTAATCACTCGGGTAATGATTGCTTGTTGAAAAGAAGAATATATGTTTTCCTGAAAATGCAATTTAGTTCCACATGTAAGCCTGGTCAGTGAAGCATTTATTTTGCGTTCAGAACATTTTCTGTCTTCATATAAATGCACACAATTCACCCCCCATAATAACTGGCCGCATTACATGAGGTTCTTCTAACCATCCCTGCTCGTAGTTGTACCTGATTTCTCGGCTATTCTGCTTGAGTTGCCGTGTTCCTCATTGTGCTGAAAGAGGTGTGATGAAAGATAAGGCAGGGGGAACCAGCTGTAAACACTTGTGCGAATGGAGACGGACCTGATAACAGTGGAGAGCAGCGGTGAGGAAATTGGAAGCGGGAGGTAGTTACAAGGCCTCGAGAGCTTCAACACTGCAGAAATTACTGTTGCAGAGTGCAGAGGCTGTTTTCTGGATGATATAACATGCTTTAAAAAGCTTTAAAAGAGACGAATTGTTGTTCTGCTTGGCATGCTAATTCATAGTTTAGTTTCGTGTGTCGGGGAGGGGGAAGGGGGGGCTGCATTCATGAGTCACAGTAGGAAGAGAGAGGACAGGCATGAATGTGTTGAGAGGTGTTATAAAGAAGGTATGGTAATTAGCACCACGGGTGAAGCATCGTTAATCCTCACCTAGTAATTAAAGCTCAAAGGTGTGATGCAGTGCCATGAGCGCACTGCCCGACTGCGGAAAAAGGCTCACAAAACAGTCACTTCCTCTCACAACAAACCCAACAGATTGAACCCTAACATCTTGGGTCTGCAACCACTAATGCAATTACTGCGATCACAAATTAACACCTTGTGATAAGGTCATGTCTTTATTTTTTTCACAAATCACGCCGCATCAAACCAGTGAGAACAGCGACTCATTGTTCTACGCCGAGACCGTGACATCCAAATTACGGTGCTACTATTGCGTTTGACTAGTAACACCTGTTCCTTGATCATTATCCTTAGCCCTGAAGGACCGCCCACCACCCATCATCCGGCAGGGCCCGTCCAACCAAACGCAGGCGTTGGGAGGCGTGTCCCTACTGAGGTGTCAGGCGTCAGGGGACCCGGAGCCTACGGTCACCTGGAGAAAGAATGGGGTCAGTCTGCTCGGAAAGGACCCGCGGTTTTCCCTGCTGGAGCACGGCAGCCTTCAGATCCAGAATACCAAGGTGGGTGATCACAGAGTTACACAAAGGAGTTAGCATTGTACCTGTAACATTATATGGCACGTTGGCCTACTAGTTATACAATGAATTTGAGGACTAGTCCAATTAATGCAATGTCTTATTTTTGATAGCCTGGCATCAGCAGAGTAGTTGCAAATAATAATGTATAAGTCTGGCCTTCTCGAAGTATTTTGATTTCCAATGATGCCAAACAGAGTGCCTTAGGACTCTATGGATAGACCTACAACTAATCAGAGTAATGAATTGTGATACAAACAGGCCAATAAAACATGTGGATTATTGTTGAGTCCAAGGGTTAGGGTTCCTGTTGGGGTTAGGGTTTGTAAGGTAAGTTAGTCCAGTTTCAAGCGGAAAAAAATGGCAGCCTGATCACAAGAGATCTTGTATTTCAGCTAAACAGTTTACAAGTTTTTACACATTCATTTCTGAAAACCTACAGGTGAGAAATAGGCGATGCAGTTACAGAATCTTCATTCACACGCCACTGGAAAGCCCGACACCCAATGATAGCATCAAAAATGTTCAAATACGGACCAGTATTGTCAGCCATCATATTAAACCTGGCAAATATTAGATAAATGGTTGTGACTGAATGGCATGAGGACCAGACACATCTTCCAGAACAAATAAGCTTGGCAGAATCCTCCAAGGATCCCAGGCTGTACTCTTCTTGTTGCTACAACAAAGTCCAATTGAGAAGGTCAGTTAGACAAATTGACAGGTTAAACCTGACTGTTTGTTGCCCTGTCAGAGTTTGTCCCCGGATCTCAAAAAATAACTTCCAGTGTTATACTTACTGATAGAAATGATGGCCCAAACCACCAAAACCATGAAGTTTTAATGAGCCAGAATTATCAGTTAAACTTTACTGATTCTGAGCTGAAATGCGCGACAACAAGCATCCTGCTGAGGACATGATCTTTAACCAAGACTCCCTGCTCTACCTGAAGTGACACCAGCATATTGCAGCAATCAAGTTTCTATTGGAATGGCTCCATCAGGACCCGAGGATTCATTTATAAAAACAAAGGATTGTTAATTGATCTTTAAGAGAGTGTTTTCCCCCAGAATGGAAATAGAGTTGTTTTCCAAGGGCCACATCAGTTGAATCACCCTTCGACGTGTTCCTGAAAATTAATCAAAGTGTGCACACATTTCACATTTTACTCTTACCTGCAGGTCTATACATAGATGCAGTGCAACGAACGTGTTCTTTTTCAGGGGGAAGGACTCCTACTGAAGTCTTGTTTGCACATCACATCCTCTTATTGCATGTTACAAACAATAGAGCGATTCCCTCATCTGCCATCTGATGTCAGCTGAGCGTAATTCAAATGGACAAGTGCAGTCAGGTTGCTTTTAAAAGATGAATAGAGTGTATTGATTTTTATAAGTTGTTAAACGCTGCTGTTTTATTCGGATTCTCAGAGGCCGCAGTTGGACTCAAGGACTACAAGGACAGGGGCCTGTGAGAGGAGTCTTAACGGGGCTAATCTAGTGGAGGAAGGGCATTATATGGTGTCCTGTCGCAGTGTCAAAGTGCTCTCTCCATGTCACTCTCACTTCTACTCTCTCTCGAGACTGATAGCTAGTCATGAGTGGCTCCGAAGGCACTGCCTGTATAAAATAGATTGTGATATCACTTATTTCCTGTGTCAGCACTGACGATGATAATGTTGATGGCTCTGGGAATGGGGGGTGACTATTATTGGAGGAAATCAATTAAGAAAATTAATGTAAGCTCTTACTGGGCTCTTTTTCTTTTTTTTTTCATTGGCCGGTGTTAAAGTTTCCACTCATCCACTCTCCGGCTTTTCTCGAGCCAAATGCAGGCCAGTGGAGGTTAATGCATTTTTACTGTACTACTAGCTGTGAACCTCCTTCAAAAGCCCAGACTGACGTAAGAGCTTGTAGAAACCATCAGGGATCAGAGCTTCAAAGGCTATTGGATTCACTCTAACGCAGCAACACGGCACAGCCTGAGAGCTGTATCGTTTGCAGTGAGCAGAGGAAAACTTTATGAGCATTTGGTTTTGAGTGTTGAACTTGGTTTCTTTTACAACTGTGAAATCAACCCAACTGTAAAAGGGTCCCATATTGTAGAAAGTGTGATTGCCAAGTCTTTTTTTTTAAATTATACATTTTCCAGGTCCAGGATCTGCATAGATACTGTGAGAGGATTAAAACTCTCACCATGGATTGCCATGGTGAGATGCAAGATGCAAGTCCCGTTTTCAGAAAATCTTCCATCAAACATGCTGTGGGGACTTCCGTAAGGTCGTGATGCCACAACAATCCAGTCAACCAAAACATAGCCATGATTCAAAAAATACCAGAGCTGACACAGAGTGGATAGTACCTGCTCAGGCTTGAGCTGACCAATGAGAGCAGGTTGGCCTTTTTGGGAGGGGGGGGGGGTCCTTAAACAGACAGGTACTAAAACAGAGCATTCAGTCAGAGGGTGAGATGCTGGTTGGTAATGGATGGTGTGAGCAAATCATGTGTTTTCTGAACATGAAAGCATTTAACATTTTCCCAGAATTAACTTGTGAACCTTAAACTGAGCATAATGTGGGACCTTTAAATGGGAGCTTGTTTAAACATTAACAATATCACCATAATCTGTTTCCCTTAGCTGTCCGACTTGGGATTGTACACATGTGTCGCCACCAGCTCCAGTGGAGAAACATCCTGGAGCGCCTACTTGGACGTCAGAGGTCTGCTTCAGTAGAAATAACCCAACTCAACTATGCATATCAAGCATAACTTAGCTTTCTGCAGGTATTCATTTTGTGTCTCTACTTTTTCTCCTCTGTCAGACTCCACTGACCTCATAGACTTCATGTCTCACAATGCAACTGCCCTCCCAGGGCCGCCCTCCAAGCCGGAGGTCACCGATGTTACCAAGAGCAGTATCTCGTTGTCATGGGAACCGGGGCCAGAGGCCGGCTCCCCAGTGTCCTCCTATGTCATTGAGGCCTTTGGGTATGTCTGCGACCTATGGCCCCGAGCCACATTTAGTGACCCCGAACTTTTCATGGCAGTAACAGATGTGGGGTGTTTTTCTGTGGGCAATTCAATCAACCTAGAACAGTTTCAACCCAGAATATGCAGGATGGTTTATCCCTTACAGTTTCACAATCCATTTTACAAGAGTGACGAATGTTTGGCTATGTAAATTTGAACACTAATTATCTGGTTCACTTCAATGAGAAGAATGATTGGCATGTCAGAATTAGCTTTTTGCTTCCCTTAACAAATACTTGACTAAAAGGACCGCAAAGACATAGATGATTGTTATTCTAATTATACTTTTTAATGATGACAGGAAGTATTTCAAAAGATTTCACAAGCGAGTATGGCATGCCATCACTGTGTGACATGACATTTTTGCTGTAGGCTGTTTTCTATAGAAGGGAAAAGATTCTTCCGCGTAAGTGGGATTTAATCACGCTCTTTCCACAGTCAGTCGGTGAGTAACAGCTGGCAGACGGTGGCCGACCACGTGAAGACCACCGAGTTCACAGTCAAGGACCTGCGACCCAACACCGTCTACCTATTTATCATCAGGGCAGTCAATGCTCAAGGGCTCGGCGACCCCAGCCCCATGTCTGAGCCTGTCCGGACCCAAGGTACGTAAATAAGAAAATGGATTGTAATGGCTTCTTAGTGAGAAGCACGACAGTTCCACTTTACATGGCTGCATTTGCTTTCTCGCTCCAGACATCAGTCCCACGGCTCAGGGAGTGGACCATCGTCGCGTGCAGAAGGAGTTGGGCGACGTGGTGGTCAGCATGCATAACCCCGTGGTGCTCAGCTCCACTTCAGTGCAGGTCACGTGGACTGTGAGTACTGCCAGCATTTGCAAAATTGACAGTGGTTTATGGAAGTTGTGATTCTTGTACCCTCAGAGCAGCGAACAACTCTCGAACAGCCGCGTTTAAGCTTGTTTGAGAACTTTATACTTGGCGCGTTGCTACGGTTCGGATTTGTTGGCACACACGCAGAGTAAACACTGTGGGATTCATAGTCGGAGCAGCTGGTGCTCCATCAATTTAGAATGGTTTGAGGTGATGCAGGAATCAAGACTAATGTTTCTATTCGGGACAAATATATCACCATTAGGAGGTACATGTGTCACTTCTGGAGGCAGTTTGCAGTCAGCCCTTTATCTGGGAAATGTTATTTCTGTCTGTTGGCAAGGTGTCCCTGTTGCCTGCTGCTGTAGGTTAATGACACACCTAGGATGGGCTTACGCTAGTCTGTTATTTCATGCTTGTCGGTACGACAGCCGCGTACTGTAGCGCTGCCTGCAGACTGACACGGCGACGGGATAAACTGGTTTGGGGTCGATCTGAACTCGACCGGGCCCCATTCGGCAGAAAACACTCATTTATTACCCGATGTCGAGCAAAGGTTTCTGTATTAACGTTGTTTGTGTGCACTGTTGGATTCAGTCTGGAGTCTTTGTAGCCCTGTGGGAACAGTTGGACCAGAGTAAATATTTCAGTAAACTTTAATTGGACAATCTGTTACTAGCTAATGTTTGGTGGGAACGCAGCCACAGACAGTTGTTTAGGTGTAACAAAGAACCCCCATCCTAGAGATCTTCCACCCAAACATGGGAGTACTGGGAGTACTTTTCAATACATATTGATTCTGAATCTTTGAAACGGTTTCAGGACTAGTTTTCTGCACTGTCGATGCGCAGGTGCCAGCTGCTCTTTCTCGCTCTCCGTTTTGGGCAGCAAGTCGTCACACGCGCTCTGGGTTTTCTGCCAGTGTATTGTAGGACGGGAGGCATGCTGAGCCTAAGTATCGAGGAGTCTTTTTTTCAGATGAATTTTTAAGGTGTTTTTCAAACTGAAAACTCCCCTTAAGAATAACTCGGTGTGTGAGTAGTGTGCGTAGCATTACCAGCAGAGAGATAAACGGAGAGTCAATATTCACAATAGCCGCAATATTCTAAGATCTTTATCAGAAGATCGGCCATGTGCATCTTCTGCTCATCAGTTCATCTGGTTGTCTTTTGACTAGTAGTTGTGAGAGATTGTTCTTTTTGTGCAGATTTGTTTTACAGTCATGGTAACAGACGCTCTCTCCGCCTCCCTGCGCTCGTGTTTTAAGAGTAAGTTATTCGCCAGAAAAGAGACGAAACACGCAGTGAACAAAGTTAAGGATAGATTTGATTGCCAGCATTTCTGCTGATACTGTGAGAATATTGTAATGACTCCATTTCTAAACTAATAGCAGCTACTACAATGGGAGAGGCATTCCAGACCGTACATAAAGTCGCATCCTTTGGACTGCCAAACAAAACCCATCACAAAGAAATCCACAGTCCAGGAGCCGAATAAAACACCATAAACAACTATACATTTAAAGTGTTCATGTAAGACATACTGTATGTTTTTGCAGTTTCATGTTACAATAACTCCCATGCAAGATTTTCGCCACTCTGTACAAGTTTGACAGTCAGTCTCGATCAATCAATCAATCCGGTAGCTCTCTTCTAAGAAGAGAGTGAACACAGAGGAGGGTAATTTATTTTGATGCGTGCCTTCAAACATGTGAATTTCTTTTTACAAGTAAGAGAGAGAGAAAAAAAGGGATCCATCCTAACGTATTTGGACTTGTCTGATAATAAACAGCCACTTTTATATCGCTTGTAAAAGCATTTTCTTGCTTCTGTCCTTGTTAACAAGCCATTGCTATGAGTTGTATCTGTTACATATTTTACCGCGCAAAGAGTGAAAAAAAAATAAAAAAATCACGAGTATTTTGATCACATGCTCACATTCTGCTGAAGGTCTCTGACTCAGGATTGCTGTTCGGCTTTGGGAAACACACCGCGGCTTCTTGTTTCTCCGCTGCTAATTAAACTGTACGATTAACTAAGCGTGCATTGTCTCTGACAGAGGACACAAACTGAACGCCGATCCAAAGAGCTCAACTCAGGCACAGATGTATGAAGCCTCCCACATCATTACCGTGCAGCATGTCTTCATCCCACTCTCTCTCTCTTTCTCTCTCTCTCTCTCTGTCTCCCTCTTCTCTCAGGTGGAGAATCCATCCCAGTTTATTCAAGGCTACCGTGTCCTGTTCCGGCAGACGTCAGGTCTCCCCTCCCCAGGGCCGTGGCAGATACAGGACTTGAAGGTTGCCTCCGAGAGGGACATAACTCTCTCCGGTCTCAAGAAAGGCATCGTCTATGAGATTAAAGTGCGGCCATACTTCAATGAGTTCCAGGGCGCGGACAGTGAATCCATGACAGCACGCACCATGGAAGAAGGTAAGCGACAAATTAATTCCCATTTCCCGACCCCAAAAAAAATCCATTTCTCAGCGTACTTTATGTTGCAAGAAATGTAAGATTCAGTTACTTATGCATGAGCGGACGCTCTTGTGTAAATGATTCTACCTACTTTTATATTTAGTTGCCGCTAGTAATGGCTTCATGGCTAGATAGTAATGGATAATGGCATTTCAAGTACACCCACCCACGCACGCACACTGCTGCGGTGCCATGTCCCCTGTGTGTGAAAACAGGTCTCCCAGACAGCGCAGTGGGGGTCTTTGACAAGCCAGCGCCTCTGTGGGGTTTGGTGGGCAAAGTGGGAGGGCAGGAACTGTCTCTTTTGACATAAGCTCAGCTCTCTCCCTGCTCCTCTGTGGACCCCCGCTGCCATGTCTCCGTCAGACGCCAAGCAGACCTGCGTGATATGATTCGCCTTAACCAACACACACGCACACACACACACACACACACACACACACACACTGACAGTCTCAGCCAATGAAACTCATTGGCGATAACACTCGCAGGTCAATTGATCGGCCGATTGCTAACGTTAGCCGAATGTGGTTTTAATTTGAAATTTGGCTCGATATCCCTCCAGATCATGTCTTTACTTTGGGATCATTTGAAGAAGTGGTGAAATGATGACAACCTGTCAGATTCCCTGCGTTTTATATGTCATCAAACCCTGGCACACAGAATTTTATCCCATCTTTTTGAGCTTCCCACCCTGAGCCAGACATCAGAGGAAAGCGGCCGCCGTGTAGATAACGTCCGGATAACGGTCACAGCTGCATCTCCGTAACAACTGAGCAAACTCCCTCCACAGATGAGGAGCACATGTTAAGGTCGAAAAGCTCAGAAAAAGCTGGAATTGGGATTGTTTTTGTCAGACTTTTGTATTTCCGGCGGCAAGAATGAAATTGCACGCTTGCACTAAAAAAAAGAGTGTTTTTCGCCCACTGATCGAGCCGACTTCTTCATGTAGTTGCATTCAACTGCTGCATCAGCTGGACTGTGTGGAACATGGCCTCTGCTGAGAGCGAGTCATGCTGGGGGTCATTAATGCATCTTTCCTCCCAGTTGGAAGATATGGACTCTGAACAGGCTGTGAAACAGGGGACGGAGCTTGTGGAGGAACAGAGAAAACTCACCTCACCGTAGCCCAATTAAAACGGCCACACAGGATTGCCAGAGGTCTGTGCGGACCGGTGCGCAGCCTCTAGCTAGTTACTTGGATCCTGGAAACGAGGCATCATGGTGGAGGAAAAAATAATGGCTTGATCTGCAGATATTCCAGAGCCCTGAAATGTGCTGATGTGGAGAATTATAAGAAAAAAAAACATTGGATATCCATCAAAGGCAGGTTTGGAAGGTGCCCGAGCAGAGGGCGTCTTTGGGGCCTCGGAGGTCAAAGCGGCTGATGTGTCCGACTGCATACGGGGGCAAATTGTGTGTTAAGATTAATGATCCTCGCAACCCCGCGCCGAGCCGTCGCTGAGAGCGATGTGGCCAGGGGCGGTGGGCTGTTTGACTTCACCATCATCACTGACATCCATAGGATCCTGAGGCTTTCCAGTAGTGCTCATGGCAAATCAAAGGAAATGCTTCGGAGTGCCAAAGTGCCCGGGCAGATATAGCCGTTAAGATGATGTACTGATATTATGAGACGAGAGCGGGAGGGTCAGTGAGGAGACAAGACAAGGCCGTCCTGTGCAGAACAGAGCGCCCTGATCCTGCCAGATGTACATCTACCTTACACGCGTGTCACATACGGACAGGTATGTTGACATGAAAATGTTTACCAATTCACAAATTAATTAGCTTAATTGATGCACTCATTTGCATCGCAGGTTACGTCTACCACTTTATTCCCTGTATATTGGGACATTAAGCAGCTTAAGTGCCTTTTTTAAATTGCACAGCTGTGAGTAAAAAAAAAAAAACAACAACAAAAAAACCCCGAAAATGTTCCCTCAGTCGCTGGAAGCATTAATTGCTCAAAATTACTCTCTGGCTACCGTGTTCATCAGTCTGAATATCAGTATTAGTCACATTATTGAGACAGTGCTCTTTGACCTTTTTCTGCTGTTGTGGCCATTTATTGCAATGTTATCCTGAGTCATTACTGGTATCGCAGCCATTATTCATCCTCTGGGATTGTTCTGCGGAAATTGCAGAACTACACTTAATGGTTCCTGTCTTCTCCCGATGTAAACCTCTGACTGACTGGGCAAGCTCCATCAGTTTGCTGAAACAGCACCAACCGGAATGACATTTGGAAATGCGGAGCTCGCGCGGCTTATAATGCTTTCACAGCAGCTCACGGGAAAAAAAAACAAGTATTTATAGTTCGTTATATTTAAATCTCCTCTTTTCCATCGAGATTTCTGTCTGTCTCCTCTCCCGTTTTGCCGTCGTCCTATTTTGCTTTATTGTTCATTCCACTCATTTACACAAAACACTGTGTAGCAGTTGCTGATATTCTATGCATACAGCTGTCTATTGGGAATTGTATGAAGCAGCTATGAAGAGGTGATCGGGATGTACATTCACTTCTTTCTTGCTGGAACTATTTGCAGCAGCGAGCACGACACAGTGTTTTGACAAAAGGAACACACAACCAAAAAACCTTTGAAATAATCACAAAAATGCAATATAACCCCAAGTGATTATGAGATTTAACTGCCAGTACTGAAATTAGTTTGTGCTTTGCTGAAAGCTATTTGAAAAAAAAAAAACCTGTAGACATCCAGGTTCTGGCCTAAGACCACAAACTGTGGTGACAATCCAGCTGTCTAGCTTCGCCACAATTGAACATTTTGTTATTTCAAGCCATAGTTTATTATTCTGTGATCATGTGCTGGTGCTAAAGTCCAACATCTGGTTATAGCAGCTCGGCTGCTGAACTGTCCACGCACTATTTATTTTTTTTTTTTCAGTAAATTGAATGAAAAAGATAAATGCTAGATAAACTGTTCCTGGCTGAGGTTCCGTTAACTCGAGAACGCTCCAACATGGGTGGCAGCCCACTGGATGCTTTTTTTGTTTGTTTGTTTTTTTTCCTTCAACAGATTCATGACGATGATTTAATTCTGTGGAATTTGGACACCAAAAAAAATGATGGATTGCTCAAAATCATGAGCCAGGGAGCCACATAGACGGTGCTTGTTTTTTCACAATGTTGATTGAGAATCCAAGATGAAAAAGGGTTGACTTTGTTCCACTTCAGTCCACGAGCATTTTAACTTGTTCATGTTTGTTAGCAGAGAGTTAAGATTACTGTGTCCTTGCCGATTGGTATGTCAGCATCGATGCTGTTCATCAGAAGAGTAGGATTTACAGTTTCATCATTTTATTTTGGGTTACTACTAGAATAAGTTCACATACTTTAATACTGCAAAAACACATTATTTTTTCTCCCTCAGTCTGAAACACTATGAGAGTTGTTTTAGCTCCTGTCTCTTAAAGCCCCCCCACATCAATACCCAGTCTGCTCTGATTGGTCAGCTCACACTTGTTTGACCCAGCACCGCTAACAACAACAGAGCAGCCCTGCTAAATCAATTCTTATGTGTCAAACTAGCCGCGAGGCATAAACTATGCAAATGCATGATTCTGTGGCGTAGTGTGATGTCACAAAGTCACAGAAGTAAAGGCGAGACAACTGACGAGGCGTTTCGGGAGCAGTGTTCTCTGTGGGAGAGAGGAGCTCCTGCTGGCGTTGGTCTCTTACAGACACAAGAACATTTATAAAAAACACTGAAAAAAAGGTCTCCTTTAAAATGATTAGTGTCCAGCGCGCATGGAGTGTGTGCCTGTTATTAATAAGTCATTTACTTTCCGAGCAGTGTAGTTGTCACTGTGCTGCGATGGTACATCTATGCGAGTCGGTTTAACAGCAATTACATCGGAAAGTCAATACAGTTTAAATGGCTCAATACAGATATCCTCAAAGTGGGTTGGGTCAATTTTGTTAAATGTAATAGAAATAGACGGCTTCTCATATGGCAGATTTGATTCCTCTGTCAGATATTTTGCCGACATGCCATATCTGGTTAGAGCCCTGTGTTTAAGCACGAGTTAAATCACACAGGGCTTTTGTCTTTGCTTTTTATTTACTTCAAGAGTGACTGAGCCAGATGTCCAGGTGTCACACGAACGTCAGAGGTCAGTCTCAGGACTGGCAGAGGCTTTATTACTCCGGTCTGCCAACACAAGCGGCGTCCGCTCTCCACTCCAGAGTCCGAGACGCCGCCCACGTGTTCATCACATTTCCCTCCAGCGATTCGCTGAAATAATCCCATCTGGAGACTTTGAGTCACAGTAACCGTGTCGCTCTCCAGCCAGGTGGCAAACAAGACAAAACCGTCGTAGCCCACCTGCTCTGGCCTCTCTGCACCCGTGCGGCACTCAGAGCCTTGCTCACATTACGCCGCACATAGCATTATTATTTTGCGGCTCCTTAATTGGGTTCAGAGTAGTTATTTCATCCGCTCAGTCAGAACATAATGATGGTTTTAATGGGAATCGTGAGAAAGAACGCACTCGGAGCGGTCGTGTAGTCCGTTCGGTGAGAGATGATGATTTGCTCAGTTGCATAGACATGGTGTTTGCTTCCTGCCGCCCTGCGTCTCTTTAAATGGCCGATCTGCCCACACAGGTTATCAGACGGGCTCGGTACATTTAAAAAAACGACACATTACAAAGGAGCTTTGAATTTGGCAACGTGGAAGCGTAGCGCCGAATTTCTGTTGACAAACCCTCCCGGCTTCCTCATTACGGGACACGGACATTGACCATCTTGATTCAGATGAGATATGCAAAAATGAGACGCGGCTACTTTGGAAGCCTTTGCGCGTGGCCCTAATGACTCCAATCCATTATGGAAGTGGTGTCAGCTACTGAGCTCAGCCATTTATATTCTTGGCAGAGGAAGTTCCACTCACATCGAAACTTGCTCATCTGCTTGGAACGGCTATCATTTGTGAGATTAGTAAAGCAGAATTTTGGACCTCAGATGCTTTAGAAGTTATGATGCCTGGAAGACAACAGAGTCCTAAAACTCCGGGAAAAATAATGGACGAGCGGTGTGTTTTTTCAAGTCCCAGTGCTTCCAAGTTACACAAAAACATTCCTACCGTTAAGATTGTGAAATTGAGATGAAGTGCTCTGGTAGCCATCTGCCACGCTGGCTTAGAAAATACCTTGTTGTATGGATGTATGAATATGAAGCGAGGCAGTGAGCGAGACAAATCCTTTCTTGACTTGATAAAAAAAACAAAAAAAAAAACAGGAGATGCTCACTTTTCTGTTCAAAACAGTATTCTGAATTGTTTTGCTCTTTTGCCTTATGTGTTGCCTCTGTTTCTTTAATCTTATAACCCAACCCTTCTGACCCATCAGCACCCGGCGCGCCTCCGCAGCAAGTGACGGTGTTGACAGTCGGGAGCCATAACAGCACATCCATCAGCGTGTCGTGGGACCCGCCTCCCACCGACCAGCAGAACGGCATCATCCAGGAGTACAAGGTGGGATCAAACTCCTGCACCCGACGTGCGGACACAAGCTGAATATTTTAGTAACGAGCTGTGCAACCTCACAATGAATTCTCCCTGGCGTGTCCCGTTTTTTTGTCAGATCTGGTGTTTGGCCAACGAAACCCGCTTTCATGTCAACAAGTCCGTGGACGCAACCATCCGCTCGGTGGTGGTCGGGGGGCTGCAGGCTGGAGTGCAGTACCGCGTGGAGGTGGCCGCGGGCACCAGCGCGGGGGTGGGGGTCAAGAGCAAACCCCAGCTCATCATTTTAGGTAATCCACTCTCACACAAACACACCAAACCTTGAGTCAAATGAAATGACCTCATAATGGGGGGACCTGGGTCTCCATCACAGATTGGGCGAGGGCAGTGGGAGGGGGGGTGGTGGTCTGGAAAAATGATTTATCAATTTATTGCACTTGAAGAAAGAAGATTGCGCTTTACAACGCAGACGTCGACTGAGGAATCAATAGCGTTTCATTAAGTGTAGTGTCTGGTAACACTGTGCCAAGTACTGTTAGCCATATCAATAATCCTCTTCAATATGTGGGCAGCTGGCGCTAACAAAGTAGACAGTGTTTTTGTAGGAGCTTATCAGACTATCACATCTTATCAAATAGCTAAAGGATGCCCAGAGTATATAAGCCCAGAATCAATATTGGAGCCCAGGCCAGATGCTCTTCATCTGTGACTTTTGACTGATATATAATAACACCCTTAACGCGCTGGGGAAAGGGAAACACAGGCCTGCGGACTGGGGGCTTAATGATGGGGTGGGCGGGGTGGGTGCTGTGGTGGTGTTCCTGCTGGAGACTGTGAATCTAATTTCACAGCACAGTAGCCACAACAGAAAATCAAACTCTGTCAGAGCTGCTCTGTCAATCTCGTGTCTTGCAGCTCAAGTTGATAAGTGCACTGCTGAATTGATTTACTCTGCCTACATATTGGATATACCGATGCTGTTTTTTTTTTGTTTTTTTGCTTGTAACACAGTTGCACCCTCATCTTTTGTCTGCTCCTGTGGTCCACATGTCTTTGTGTTTGATATATGCCGTCTTGATTCCCTTCAAAAATCCATTATTTGAGCTGAACAATTGATCTTTTGCTGTTTGTTAGTTATCCCTTTTTCCCTTAACCGAGCCCTAGCTGAGCAATCCCAAAAAATGAACCCCTAGACACACTTAGACAAATACCCTGGTAATAGTTTGTTGGGGTTTTTGTTTTTTCACATTGTCCTCTTTTGTCACATTTGTTGTATTCATTTTAGGGGGTTTTCTCTCTTTGTTTGTTTGGTTCACATTTGAGACGTGTTTTGTACCGCAGTGGAGATGGAATAGATTTTTTTTTATCCCAAATGATTTCCATTCATAACAACTACTGAAATATAATCATTTGTCCATTCTGATGCAGTTGAATTGACATGCAGCCATTCACTTGCCTCCCCCCCCCCACCCCCACCCCTGTGTGTGTGTGTGTGTGTTTGCGGATGCCCCCAGGTGCAGAGCTGAGGGACATAATGACGGGATCGGAGGGCAACAATAGCATCTCAGACGTGGTGAAGCAGCCGGCCTTCATCGCCGGTCTGGGAGGGGCCTGCTGGATTGTCCTCATGGGCTTCAGTGCCTGGCTGTACTGGAGGAGAAAAAAGAGGAAGGGGCTCAGCAACTATGCAGGTAAAAAAAAAAAAGAAAAAGAAAAAAGAAAAAATCAATTTACATGGTTCTGCATCGACACAGAATCTCAAAGCACGCTAGGTCTCTCCCTCCGATGGAAAAAAACTGATGTCATCACAGATGCGACTCCATTTGAGCTGGCTAAAACACAGAACAAAGGAAATGTATTCAGTGCCGATGGAAATAGGCCCTATTGACTTTAATTCACTGTGCACTGATGTGCATCAACTGTGCTGAGTTCCATCAGCACCGCACCTCGACATTCACGCGAGATAAGTAATTTAACATTCCCTTCCATTATCAGACCACGGCTGGTGTTGTTTGCACATTAACACGCGGCGCGTCTAGGTTTACGTCTGAAATATTCGTATCCCTCTGCGAGTCAAACATATAGCCGTGCGCCATTATCATAATGTGCATCGGAGCTTTCATAGGAGTGACTTGGGGAAGAGAGTGCTCTGATTTCCTAATTCAATAGGGATTTACATGATTGAGTGCTGCTTCTCTGATCCCTCCTCTCTCAAAACAAATCGAAGAGTTTAATTCCAAAACACCGCATTTTCATTTTTAGAGGACAAAAATATTGCAAATTCTCACCGGAACGGTTCAAATATAAAATGTCATTTGATTTCCTTGAACTAACTTCAGTTATATTACAGTAATATCGGAACACTTAAAAGGCAGCATTACCTGTCCTCTGCTTTGCTTTGATGTAGTGCGCTTGTCAGACGAGAAATTCATTTCAGGACAAACCTCTCATTCCTCTCTACCAAATTGCAGAATTGAAGAAATAATTAAATAAATTGATGCAGACTCTCCCCCTCCCATCCCTCAGGGGCAAAGGGGGGTCAAATGTGTCACCTTCATTTGAACTTTATCCCCTCAGGGCAATCAGCGTAATTCAGAAACTGCTGGCACGCAGTAGTTGGATTCATTACTACCCGCGAGTTTCATTAAAATGTGATCGCTGTTGACATACCTCCGGTGATAAATGTACAAACAAAGCAAAGACGAAAGGCCTCGGTTCTCATTTCCGCACCTGGTTTCATGAACATATTGCTTGTTTCATATGGCTGCATCTTTTTGATTTTAAAGGAGGCATATTATGCTCGTTTTCTCGGTTCATAGCTTTATTTTGGGTTGCTATTAGAAAGCGTCAGTGCTAAAAAAAAACACAATTTTAGCTCTTGTCTCTTTCAATCCAAAATAGCCAGTCTGCTGTGATTGGTCAGCTCACACACGCCCGACCCAGCACCGCTAATATGACCAGAGAAGCTGTGCTCAGATCTATTCTTACATAACAAACTAGCCGCTATGCATAAATTGTGCAGATGTGTGACATGGTGACGCAGTGTGATGTAAAGCCGGGGCCGCTGACGAGGCGTTTCAGGTGCAGTGTTTTCTGTGGGAGAAAGGAGCCACTTTTCAAGATTTTAACTGCACAAGAACCTTTATAAAACACTGAAGGAAATGAAAAAAATGAAAAAAGCATAATAGGTCTCCTTTCATAATGTTTTCATCATGACACCGGCTGCCTTTCAAACAATTTCCCTGTCTTCTGAATTGCAGTTCAGTCCTTCACCTTCACTCGTGCAGGTACGTCTGTACATTTGTGCATTATGGTATACTGAAATATCTGCCTGCCTGCCTGCCTGCCTCTTGACAGCCGTAAATGGAGCAGTCGTTCGAATTGATGGTGGTACATTTTTTGGACTGAATAATTGTAATGGACTGCTTTTCTCCTCTGTCCTCCCTCTTTTTCTCTCCCAAGTTACATTCCAAAGAGACAGAGGCCTGATCAGAAACGGAAGGTGAGAATGTAAATTAACTTTTGGGGAAAAAAAAAACAAGAAAACCTACCGCAGAGCCTGACATTTGACACATGACTGCCACGCGGCGCAGCGTGGGGTCTGACACGAGCCCATTGTATAACCTGTAATGAAAAGTTCTTTCCTGATGAATTCCATTTGCATACGTGTTCCAATACCCCCGCCACCTCTCCACCCCCCTCGCCTGCTCATATCAGTGTATGATTTGCACTGATGTACACTTGATGAAATCATTAATCACTCCTTTGAAGTGAGTGCTACCAATTAATGCAGGTGGGCCGCTGTTTTTTGTTCAGTCGGCTCCCCGCTCGGTTCATGCGAGGTTGTTGGCAGAGCG
>CAEMYA010000028.1:1918423-1952339 GCA_903131615.1 Diplodus sargus
AAAAAAGTCAGGGAAAAAAAAAAAATCTCTGAGTGAACCACCCTCTCATCCGGTTGAACTTGAAATTAGATGAAAGTAAATAAACACAGGCGGCGGATTGCATTAGCAAAATCAGCCTCACACAATTCTGACAGTAGTCATATTTATTCAAGAGAAAAAAAAACATGCAAAAGTTATTAGCATATTTGGAGCCAATTTTAGACATAAGAAATGTCAGAATCATACGTTTTCCACCGTAGACAGCATGATGACAGCGCTTGTAACGCACCGCTGTATGTTTTGAAACACGACCAACATTATGAATTACAAATTAAATGGTTATATTTAACAGTGTGAGGCTCAGGCACCTGACTACATTCCCTATACTTTACTTTGCTGAGCATTTTAATACTGCACATGAGCCACATATAAGATTCGGTATCGGCGAAACGATCTGCTGAAGTATCTCACTCTGCACATACTCATGATGTCTGCTTTAAAAGGAAGAAGAGAAGGAACCATTCACCCTTTTCTTTGAGTGCTCAATACTGCATGAGCTGCACGATTTCATGAAACTTTCCCAACATGTGGTGGACAACCTTTTCACTATGATTATGTGTAACACTGCCTTGAAAGGCTGATTTGTGACTCATGACATTTGGCTAATTGCAACATTGGAACAGTGTGGCGGTTCGCATGCACCCCACCTGAGACCGCTGGTCCCGCTCTGTGGCTCAGCTACCCTGAGGGTAAGCTAAAGGCCAGTGGTCTCCTGGCCTTTAACTCCCCCAGTGACCAATTAATTTTCATCTTGTTCATCCCCGCTGCTTCATCTGCTTCTTTCATGTTACCACTACATGTTGTGCCACTGACAAAGAGGCAAAGCCTCTCCTGGAGGTCTCTGATAGAGGGCATTAAGGTAAATACAGAAGGGACATTTGCATGCTGATATTGCAAGTTTGTGTACACCTGCTCTCACATAGCCTTCAGGTCTCTACCCAGACCGGCTTTAAAGTTTAATCCTGAGACCAAGAGCCAGCTCTACTGTCTAGCAGGTCCCCAGGAGAGTGGAGTAGTACGCTTGTGGTTTAGCCTCTAGACGGACAGACTGTCTCTGCACTGTTGCCCAAATGGTTTTCTTTAAAAGTCCTGACTTACAATTTGTCTGCTGATGTTGTCGTAGGAATCTCATTGAGCCAGGGCAAGATCTCTGAAGCCAATCAGATAACAATACCGTGTAAAATAACAGCAAGTGTGTTGTGTCCAATTATACTTTTTTACTGTTGTTTCACTTGGATGTTTAGTCTCGACTGTGCAGAGTTTGGCACTAGACTGCTTTTTTCACATTCATCTACTGAGGGGGCTCTATAAAACGGCTGTTTTGCCCACTGCTTATACCAGACTCTCTCTCACTCCTCTGCTGATGCACACTCTTCTCATCCCTGGAGTCAAAGTCCTGGTCAGAGCCTGTAAATCGCCTCCATACTGCATCCCCTGACGTTCCCTCGGTCTCGGAAGGCTGCGTTCTGTCCCAGTCTGGTGTCCATTTTTATTCTAAGACAGATTCTAGTTAGCTAATAGGGCAGCTAGTGGGCGTCACGGGTAACTAGCATAACTTGGGAAAACGATAGCTAGCAACAGCCAAAGACAGCTACATCTAAGAATACGATGAGCTGTAGTTATCGGTTATTCTGGTGATTATGCTGATTATGCTGCCCCCAATGTTTTTTGAAGCCATTGCCAGAATTCAAAAGGTAGATTCAAGACTCCTACACTGCCAGATTAATTTACGTCATTGTCCTTTTGGACCGGAGTGCTGCTAGTGACAACTTAGCATTTACTTCTAATTTAAGTCCTCTCTTGGCATCACAGGACACATCCTCCTCCCGGTCCGCAGTCAAACTTTTTATAGTGACAGACAAATGATATATCGCCACAAACATATTTGAATTTATCACTGCTGGATCGAGCTCCACCTCGCCACCAGATTCATTATGTCTGACACCTCCTAATTCCTCCCCAACTGCCTGCTTTAGGAGAAAGTAATCTTCCTCAAAACACAACTGCGATAAATTTGAAACCATAAACTTGCACTCATTGCTCCTGCACCCCCTCCACTCCGCTAATAACACACACACACACACACACACACACACACACACTGTGTAGAGTCCCCATCCTTGGCACCCTCTTTGCCTCTGAGGATGTCAATGAGGGGGAAACATCACCTCTCAGAGCTGAGGAATGCTGCCTATCTCTGACACAACCTGTGTATTTCACTGCTGTGAAGCTAATCAATGTCTTCATCACCCCGAGACTTATTTTTCCTGCAACACTGCTTCCCGCACATCCTCAGTAAAACCTCCAGTATGTTGGAAATCCTATCACGAGTGAAACGATTTCACCAACCAGTTCAAGAGGCCAATGTGTGCCAGTTGTTCGAAAAAAACATCCAAGGACTTCCTCAGCATGCAGAGTAATATTTTTATTACGTCAAGACTCAACATTTGCTGCGTGATAGTGGGGAAAAAATTGAACGCCTACGTAAACATACGGCACGGTTCAGCTGGTAGGTCAGAGGAGACGTTTTCATTCGCAGCACAGCACTCAGCCATAGTGTCTCTATAGATCTGTCCTCTTTATAAAGAGTTGTTCAGGGTTGACAGCCATCAGTTTCACTCTTTCTGTCAGCCTCTTGAGCAATTCCGCCACATTTGCCCTAGCTGTCATGGCCGGCTTTTTGTCAACAGATTGCAGAGAATCTGCTGGATAAACACAGCAAAATTGAAAATGAAACTTGGCAGGCGNACACACACACACACACACACACACACACACACTTGTGAATAACCGACAGTTGTCCTTGAGAAAGGAAAAGAGAGCAAAAGAAATAGAAGGGGATGAAGGCAGTCATTCATGGTGCTGAGAAAGTAGCTTTCCAGCGGAGAAAACAGCACAACTCAGTCTCCCTCCAGTTCACTTTGGTTTGCAATCAAGTTATTGGAATAATTCATGAAGAGGCTGATTGCGTGACTAAGTAAACACGATGTGAAAAACATTACATTTTTGAATATTCACCTTTTCATTAAGTTAAACCAATAAAAATTCCAGCGCTCCAACATTTTTTTTAATGTGATTAGTGCCTCTGAGTCGTTAATGAGTCTGATGCTTTTTTTTTTCCTCTCTCCTTTTTTAATCCAGCAATCATGGGTCACTGACGTTGATTCAAGTGGACATTACCTTCCACAGCATGAGTTCAAAATCACCCACCATTCAGTCACGGCAATCACACCACTCAAGCTTGAAGTGATAATTGGACAAAAAGAAAAAAGGTAGATCGCGCCGTGTCGTAGCTGCTGTCAGCTGCAAAGGAGGTCAGCCAACACACACACACACACACACACGACACAGGTGTTATCGAGAGTTTAAGCCTGTCATTGTAAATGGGCAAACGTTAAAGGTTATTATGCCCACGTAGTCTGTTGCAGAGATATCTACCGGCTTTAGCATGCTAACCAGCTAACTCCAACCTATCCAAGTCCATGTTGGAGGTGCCCTGAGCTCCCCTTTGGGACTGCTAGCTGCATGACTAACTGAGCTAACAGCAGCTACATTTAGCAGAAGTTAATTGGACAGGTGGGCAATACTCACATGTTGCACCTTTAAAGAAGTCATGATTTGATTATTATTCTACCAATCAAACGTGAGATTCACTTCTTAAGAGAAAACGTATCCGCGTTACCTGTCGATGCCGTGTTTAGTGTTTCTACGGCTCATTGAGTGTAATCCATATTAGATCGATCAATAATCACTCAACTACTCCGTAGAACCGTTTTAACATATTTTTTTGGTTTCTTCATGTTCTGTTTTAAAATTATCTTTTGGTTTCTTCATGCGATCTTATTTGTTACGTCATCAGTCATTTGAATATTTCCCTGCAGACGGTCTCTGCAGATATACCGTCACAAAGCACGTGGATGACAAAAGTTGATAGACTGAACCAACTTGCAGCCACAAGGTTATATACACAGTATTGTTGTTGGAAGTGATAAAGTGATCTGATGTTGGTGATTCTGGGTTTGACAGCCAAGTAAGGAGAGTCGTTTTCCTGATTTAGGTGGCTTCTTGAAAGATTTTAAGATTGAATTGCTGAAAAAAGGCTCTCATCAGAATCTTTATGTCTCTTTTCTTGTCCCCCTCAGGTCAGTCGACCTGCTGAAGTGGGTCATTAAATTGGAGCTTGTTCCACCTGATTTTCATACACGGACAGCTTGAATCAAACCTGCCGTAATGGACTTTTTGGCCACATGAAGGCGGCGTGTAAATGAGCTGTAATTACAGCAAAGTTATGACAAACTTGTTAGCAAACAGTTTCCTATTTATATATTCAGCAGAGCTGGATTAATTTAATAAGGATTCGTTTCGGACTCACATTTCTGTCCAATATTTATTCTCTCTCTGCTTCTGTAATTTTGGTACCCATCAACTACTAGAGGAAATATCTGGCTCTTGGCCGCTAAACACTCCACTAGGTTCAACAGCTAGTTGCCAACGTCGTCTGACTGCTGAGAGTTTTTGATGGCAAAGAGAAAAGTGAGAGTGACTAACTAAAACAGTGAAGCTGCAGGCCAGACTGACTATTAAGTTGGGATTCGTTTCCCCTGCAGTTAATTGTGTGGGAGTTTAGTTCAGAATCCAGGTTTATGCATCAAGCTAGCAGGCTACGTGCTAATATTGTCAGAAAGTTGGAAAATACTCTTTTGGGTATAATAAACAAATGTGCTCATATAAACCCAAGGGAAACAAAATGTCAAAACTGAAGGTGTATCGGGGTTTAGGGTTTCAAGGGGTTCCCAAATAAACACAGTTTCCCCACGAGAATGACGTGAGGCAGGCAGCCAAGAAAACCCATTAGGGCCTAAACAGACCAGAGTTTCTGGGTGGCACATAAGGTGAATGAGGTTCTCAATAGACCAGGGACAGATTCAGAATGAGGGTGAGATCCACCGGCGTGCCATTCCCCACCTCTGTTAGGCCTTCACAAAAAGGGGCGTTGTCACATCCTGATTGGCTGGCAGGGAAATGCGCCAACCTGCTTCCACTCCTCAATCAGGAGTCAGTCTCCACCATCCTGCGCACAGGTGATCTGAATCCCACTGCAATCGGTCCAGGTGGGATATTCGAAAATCAGCCAAAAAGAAAGAAAGTCTCAAACAACTGGACTGCTACCATTTGTCATAATCGAAAACAATACAGGACATTTAATGAGTGCTTGGAATATAAAAACTATGAAATAATTTTATTTCAAAAGATATAGCATAGAAACACACAACCAATGAAATGAATGAATATGGGTGCTGCACATTAGAAGGAATTTTCTGTAGCTTTGTTTTTTTTGTAGATTCACTTTACAGAAATAAAATCAGCGACCATTATTCATTTTCTAATCACTTCTACTTTGATCTAAATCTAACCTAATGAAGCCGTCAAACCAGAAATGTCTAGATTTCTGAACAAACACCAATTAATCCGTCTAATCTGCAGGTCTCAGATTAAGGACGTTGTGAAGATTCTCGAAACCGGTTCATCTGGGAGTCTTGGGTCGCTTTTTTCTGTTTGTGTGAAATCAGAGGAAACCACACTGAGGTGAAAACGGTCTGACATTAAGGGACCACAAAGGTCACAGCACTTAGCCGCCTCACTTATCACTGTGAGGGGGAGCTGCTCCAAGATCAACCTTGTTAATAGATCACAGCGCGTTCCATATCATTTAAAAACATTTTTTTAAAAACGCTGTAGTTATTTGTTGATGATGCACCATTTACTGTGTGAGTCAAACTTTACAATCACACACACACACGCACACACAAACTTTGACAGAGATGTGTGAAGAACTTTCCTTCTTTCAACAGCACACAGCTGCTCTGTTGATGAAGGTTCGTAAGCGAGGTTAATTAAACAGCATGTCTCATCACATCCCCACAGTTTTGCCTTTCTCCGGTCTTCCACGCTCATCTCACTTCAACAATCACTAAATTAGAGGAGGGTTTACCTTCGGGACCGAGTGAGAGATGTGGAGCAGGTAGAACAGGGTACCCTGGAAATCAGGACCTAAACTAAAGCATGAACGAACAAATACCTCTGAAGATTAATCACAGTTTTTCCAATTCAGTCTCGCCTATAAGATTCTTTTGAAAGGGTGGCATTTAAATTGAACTAGCCTTTTAAAAAATGTTCATGGTCTCTCTCACATTCTCTCTCACATTCTCTCTCTCTCTCTCTCTCTCTCTCTCTCTCTCTCTCTCTCTCTCTCTCTCTCTCTCTCTCTCTAGGAATAGAGGTTTAGAAGGTTGCTTCAATAAGGTCTCCATGAAAAAGTCCAGAATTTACTCAGGTTACAGATTATACAGTGGCGGACTCAGGATGTTTGAGGGGCTGGGGGGGCCGTGGGGCACCAGCAGGCAAAAAGTGGTGATACATTCATATTGAAGGGAAGACACCTCACAATGTTTTGTCCACTAAGGATTTCACCGGATGCATGTCCATTGCATTTCGGCTCCGGAGCTGTTTTGCTCTGTCATCCATCGTCCGGCAACCCCCTCTGAGTCCGGCACAGCGGGAGTTATGAGGCCAAGGAGTTCCCACAACAACTACATAATCACGCTTTACTGCAGTTATGGGTATGTGTTATAAACACAACAACAGGAAGTGTTCCCAACCAAAGGATTAGAAGAAGCGCTTGCATTTGTCTCTTTTTCGAGATTTTTGTGCAGGTGTCAACACGGACTGTTTTATTTTGAAAATTAACCAGATGTTATGTTGTTGTTTCGGTGTGACTTCCTGTCTGCTCTGTGCCGAATTTGGTTGAATTGCGGCATCGTGCTCCGGCATCCGGCAGAAATAGAATAGAAGTCCTGAGTTTCTGATCCAGCAGGGTCCATATTCTAGTGGAATCTAGCCGTTAAGAGTAAAAGTCACTTTATCACATTACTAAACACTTTTTTTCTGTGCTGGCGGTAACAATCCTCCCCCATAAAACATGTTTTCAAGATATAAGTGAAATTATGCAAATGATCAACAGGCATTTGTATTTTTCATCAGTGGCTGGTAGAATACATGTTATGACACTGTGAGCTGCCATTTCTGAATATTCATGGTTGAAAGTCAGTGTTTCATTGATAACTGCAGAGAGGATGAGCAAAAAAACAATCAGGTCAGAAGAATGAGTGACTTTTGTTTTTGTTGTTGCTTAAGGAACAGCAATATTTATTCAAACAGAGTAGTTAAAGTGACATATTAGTTCCATATATAACTTACAGAATAGGGCTGGACAATATGACCAAAGTCTATAGCACAATGTCAATTTAACTTTATAACTATAAATACACAATATACATATATTTTTAATACATTAGTGCCTAGTAATATTTACTTTCTTGTGCTGACTTTCTAATATTTTTCCAGTTTTTTGGACCGTGGGCAGATTAGCTGTCTGAAATTCTGGTTTGATGGTCGTTGTTCATAAGATTCAGTCAATGTCATCTATTCAAAATGGATGTATTAGTCAATTTAGATCTGTAACAGATTCATATCAGTAATTTGCTACATTAAGCTTATTGTCCAGCCTTACTCCAGAAGTTATGGCCACGGTCAAGAGAACACAGGACTAAATGAAATAGACTCAGTGTAGAAAACAATAAATGGAGCCAGTCCATGACCAGGTTTTTTTTTCATCACCCTGAGGCGAGGACAAAGCCGTCGAGATGTTGAGTAAAACCTCCGACAGGTGAATCTGCATGCAATTCTCTTCTCAGTACACACAACAGATAGTTCAAATCTGAATGAAAGCAGCTCAAATGTACGCAACCGAATGCACAATCACAATTAACAATCATTTTGTTCAGCCTGCCCGAAGTGAACCGCTGAAATGATTAACAAGACTCCGAAGACTGATCTCCTCCAGACTGAAATTCATATAATAATGACTTTGAATAAAATTAAGTGATTGTGCTTTTATAACCGAAGTAGAACAAAAAAAAAATAATAAAAAATACAAAGACAAGATGTACATCACCTATAAAACATTAACACTGTTATATAAAATTTGAATTTGAAGCACTTCTGTGGCAGTAAACAATTTCAAGAAATTTACAAGATGGCTGGTAATGACTGAATAACAATTACAGTAAAATAACAAGACAACAAGTATCATGTAACGGACCGCGTCAAGCAGTCGCCATGGACAATGTTTGTGTAGACACTCACGACCGCCATCGAATGTGCATTCATCTTAACTTTGCCGAGCGACCGGTGTGTTCCGGCTCCTGGGAGCTGGTCGCCCGAAAAGCAAACAATAAAACAGTGCATCAAATTTGAAGTCCACGGACTTAAAGATGGCAGCACTTAATTTCTTTTTTTTTTTTTCCAACACCTAATGAGAAATTTGAAGTAGAAAACGATAGCATGTATTGTGCAGTCTTTTTTTTTCTCCGTATCCTAAAGGTATCATAGTCCTTCGTCTGAAGCAACTGCAGGAAATTCCTTTTTGTGCTCGCGTTGCTTCTTAGCTTTTCAGGAACTGTGGAAACAAAATAGCGTCATGTTTTTCTCCTGTAGCTTAAAGGGCAATAGTTGTGTATTTAAACCCAGGCCCTATGGTTACACATATTGGTGTGTGAATGACTTATGTCTACAATAAGTTTTGTGAGCCAGCAGCAGCGACGGGGCTGCGGCAGCTTCAATGTTAATCCTTTGGGGCAACTGCAACCGTTACGGTTAAACGTTTAGCGTCTGGAAAATGTGCAACTCACAGGGTGAGGTTGTTCCTCGAAGTGTCAGTTATATTACAGAAATGGTTGGTATGGAGAATTAACGTATTGTTAACAAGTAACATCCTTTTTTGGAAGTAGAAAGTCTCGCCAAAGCAGAAGTCTCAGTCTGAAAATGTGCAAGAGGGTGAACTGCTGCAGGGAGACAACGACTGAAACATGAGTCAAAGTTGGAGAGCTGCCAGCAACAATTCATTACAAAAGTCATGGCTTTATATTTAAACTTATTCTGACAGCAACGACTCTTGAGATTTCAGAGCGAGACTTTTCCTTGAGCGAGACTTGTGTTTCTGGTTACAGAAAAAGTGAATTAATAAATTATTAATTATTAAGAATTAATTGTTAACTAGTAGTCCTCAAGGTTGTCAGCTTGTGAGTTAAAAAAAAAAAAAGGACTTGTAACTTTGACAGTCACTTCTTGCCCCAATGGATTACATTGCAGCCACTTGCAGCTGTGCTGAGTGTGAGTATATAAATCATTTACATTTGATTTAAAAATAGCAAAATGTCCCTTTAATGCTTAAATAGCCATGGATAATAAAAGACAAATATATCTGGGTAAGATAAATTCACACAGAATAGCTAACTTAACAGAGAATTTTATATCTGGATTCTTCATTTTGATTTACCCCTTCCACCTGTCCTGTAGGTGCCACCTGTGCTCTCTGTTTGGTCCTCGAGTCTCCACACGACATAAAGCTGGATGAGTTAGTACCATCAGGCTCCCTTTGAGTTTGACCTGATGGGAAAGAGGGACGGCTGTACAGGAAGATGTCCCCAAATTCTGAAGGAGACACAGGGAAGATAACATCTCAGTTGGCTGGAGTGACTTTTTAAGGAAGCGCCACATTGTGAGATCGAGTCCCTCCGGTACCTGAGTGCTGCTGGCTTCTGCTGCCTCCTTTCCCTCCGTGTGGAGTCTTGTGCTTGTCTTGGCTCTCTCTCTGCTCACACGCAGCCTCCTTGACCCTGTGAGTCCCAGTGCTGCCTCGTCGACCCCGGGCCTCCCCAGAGCCCATCCGGGGCAGCGTGGCCCCCCTCACTTTGTAGTCGCCGTGGGACATCTGACTGGAGAAACTCAGAGGCATGCAAGAGTCTGGGGGGACACACAGCCGAGCACAGAGATCCACAGGTTAGATCATTAGGAGACAGACGGGGCTAAAAGTGCTAATCTGATTGCTGCTGGCTCAGTCATTACCATCATTGAAGACGTCTTTGGGTTCGTCCTGTTGACCAGACTGGTTCTGTTTATGCCTCCTGGGCCTTTTATGTGTTATTGCAGGGCTCATGTTGCTGTCTGTGGACATGGGGCTGCTGGGCCGCTGGTGCCGCCGGCCTGAAATCGTCACACATAATTAGCACAAATTTTGAGATCTGATAAAAGAGCCATGACACTGCTGTGGCGGACTTGTATGAACACAAACTCAAACCCTTTTCTCCCCAGAGGCCTTCTCACCTGACTCCTCTGGGTATCTGCACATGCGGAGGCCTACGATATCCCGCGAGGAGGCTACCGCCTGGTTAAAATCGCCGTCCGTGAAGAAGGATCCCTCCGAGGTGCTGACAACACTGGACCTGCCTGATGAGATGTTGTCCTCGGATGCCGAGCCCCAGCTGTTAACCATGGACCCCGTGACTGATCTGTCCAGATCCCCGATGCTCGAGGCTGGGGTCTGCTCCAGCCCGTGGAGGAGCAGCCTGTGCGGAGACGGGTGGTGCAGCTGGTGTTTGTGCTTCTGCCGGTTGTCGTGTTGGCTGTAGCGACTTTCGGCGAGCTCCACGTCTGTCTCCTCCTCGGCCTCCTCGTCGTCGTCGTCGTCGTCTTCTTGCCCATCGGGGTCCATACAGATGGGTATGGAGCTGTAGGTGTGTGTTGGGGAAAGAGGGCGAGGGTGGCTGCTGATGTGTTGGCTGGAAAGTGCATTAAAAAAAAAAAAAAGAAAGAAAATCTCTGAAGTCTTGTCACAACAAAAAAAAATGAAGCGTCAGCTGAAAAATGGTCTACTGCAGTGTCAGGGAAAGGGGTTTAATCTGGTTACCTGAGGTGCTCAGCCCCATCATGCTGGCCATTGCTCAGGTCTCCCTGTGGTGCTGTGATAGGTGGGTGACTATAGGACACTTCAGGAGGGGATGAAGCGGCCCCTCTGACTGGTGGAGTAGGACAGCCTTCTATTCTCTGCTCTGGATCAAAACTGATAAGAAAAGAGGACAACTGACATGAGGCAAATGGCTGAAGGAATGAGGGGTGCTGGAAGTCCTGACAGATTAGTCACAGCCCATTAGACATCTGTGCAAATCCCCCCCCGGTCCCCCGTCCAAACGCACATTTACATCATAGAAAAACCTGTGACGATAAACAATAAGCCCTCCGCACCATCTGTTTTTCTAGTGCATCTCTTGAAAGCATGCTTCTGTCCGCTCTGTTCATCGTACATTAGGAGAATGTCTGAAAGTGACAAATAATCAAAATTGTGTAATTTGCTCGTTGGCAATACAGCCACGTTTCTTAATAACTTTATCATAATACTGTTTTTTTTTCCCCCAGTCGGTTTAATTGGGCTGTACTGAAATCATTTTTTCTTTTTCTTTTTTTGTACATTTGAAGCTCGTATCGAGGTTTGAAAATGAAGCCTCGAATGCACGTGGTCACATCAAAAGTTGTTTTCGAAAGGTTAAAAACAAGAAAATATGGATTCAAGCAGAATGTTGAGTTACATAAAACATGTTGTGTTGATTTTTGACATTTAGACTCTGCAGCGCTCTGGGATCTAAAGGTTGCTTTAATTGTAATTTTAAAAACACACCGTTGTACAATAAAAATGTACGTTTTAGTCCCTTTACGCTACGCAAGAAAAACAATATTTTTGTGTAGCGTATGTGTTGAGGATTAGCTCAGGAGTCTAACAGTCTGAGGAAAGAAGCTGCTCTAGTCTGGCGGTACGGCAGCGGATACTTCTGTATCTATTCCCAGTTGGCAGCAGGGTTGAAACGCAGAACAAATATAGATTGAAGCAACATTTTTAGTTGGATATAAAGAGACCGTGAATGCTGGAGATTCATACATCTGTCTTTATAAAAAACAGATTTTGAAACTTTGCAACGATCTGGAGTTTAAAGCTTAAGAAGCACTTTTAAGTGTCACAGCGGATACTTCTGTATCTTTTGCCAGACGGCAGCAGGGAGGACCGACTGCGGCTGACTGTGAGTGTTGTCTTTTAGAATCTTCTGTGCTCTGTGCAGACTTCTCACTGATGTCACTGCTGCTCGGTAGATGAGGTATCAGTGATGTTCCTGTAGAGCCTTCCTACCCTGTCACCGGAATTGAACCACCCTAAGTTTACGTAATAGGTAGAGCAATAGTGAACAATCCTATGCAGTCACCACTGGAATCTTATAATATAAATAGTATACTGCTAATATCATAAGTGAATCATAATATTTATCTGCAACTACAGAGTTCAAACAGAATAAATAGACGTGCAGGCAGCTTTTGAATGCTGATTAAGAGTTAGAATGTCAACGTCATTATAGTTTAATATGGTGGGCTGCGTTTTGTGAAGGCTAATGCACTGGATAATTGGTTAAGGAGAAATAAAATCATAGATTTGGTGCATATTTTATGGCATTCTGAAGCACAGTATTCCTTTAAAAAAACAAACTTCAAGTACAAGCATCTGCATCTGCCTCCCCCTTACTTCCTCTCCATGGGCAGGCTGTACTCATCACAGTCACAGGCATTAGCATGAGGAGGAGACGGGGCTTCTCCCCAGGTTACTGCATTATGTTTTGGGATCTTCGGAGCCCGCGTTCCCTTCTTTTGATTCTGACTCCCTGAGAAAAAGGGAGAGGGGAAAACATCAAGGTAAACGCCGACGTTTGGCGGCGCCTCGTTAAAATTCAACACGGCGCCGCGTAGCTGCTGGCCTTACCTGAAGTGCTGTTGCTGCCTCTGTCTGAGCTGTGGTGCGAGCCTCCTGTGCTGTGATCGCGGCTCTGGTTGTAGGGGATGGTTTTGGGGTGGATCATTCCTTCGCTCCCTTGAAGATGCTCTGAAGACAAAGGAGTGAAGACATTTCGCAATATCTGTCTTTTTTTATGTGAATGATGAAAAAGCAAAACAAACTGGAGCCTGTTTTACCTTTATTTAGCATGTTCTGCTCAATGATGTTATATTGCATCTGTGCAGCCATCTCCTTGGGTATTGGGGGCAAGCTGGGAGGCTGTTTCCAGCTCGGTATGTCCAGAGGCTCGGCTATAGCGCCGCCGCTGGCTGCTTTGTTCTTAATGTTGGCCTGGATGAGCTGCGTGGTGGCGTACGGGATGGGTTCATACGTGGCCGCTGAGTCTCCGCCCGGACTCACGTAGCACAAGTTGGAGTTGGTGAAGGTTTTAATCTCGTTGAGCTTGTTGGAGAGGTTCACGTCGCTGTAGATGGCCGTCTCGGAACCAAGCTGTCCCGCCTGTTTGTTTTCTGGATGGTTTCCATAGTTTGCTATGCAGTCAGCTGAGGGGGGAACAAAGCAGCACATGAACACAGCAAGGCCACAAATCACTAAGCTTTAGTGCTGCTGGATGCTGCTTGATTTCTTTTTTTATTAAACGTCTTAGAGGCTCCTGCACAAGCCGAACTATGACATGAGCTCATTCTTGCACAAACCTGGTCGGCTGTATGTTGTCATGTTACTGTCACTGGTGCCGTTGCCGTTATTGCAGCAGTTGATGCTGCAGTCCTTGTGATTGGCACACGCATTTGGCCAGTTGTCTGGCAGCCACAGCTGGTTTAGAGGTTCGCCCATGCTGAGAAGGCCAGGTCTGCAACAAGGAGGACCACAGAGCTGTCAGTCAAAACCTGCTGCTCTCATATTTCGCTGATGAATGAGCACAGGGCGGATGCGCGTGGGGGGGTTCATCGCTTAAAGCGGGGAGACACCTCCCCCTAGTGTTTCCACGGCGCAAGTGCACGTCTCCTGCTCGTCTTTATATAACATAAAGGACCAAAAATAGCACTCACCTGCCAGCACTGCACACAGATTCTCCTCTTTGATACGCGACTGCGGAGAGAAACAGAAAAAACATTAAACCTTGATGAGCTGTCAAAAAGAGGGAAGTGCCAAAGGCTGAGAGGAACCATGAAAGACAGGTACACATCGGAAGCAGAAACCTTAAGTCAAGCCTAGACTAACTTCAATATATGCTTCCATCGAAAGGCACAGAGTCTGACTCTATGGTTTAATGCGCATGAAGGCAGCACAAATAATTGCCAGTGCCTGCAGTGATCTCGGCATAACTTAACAGCCTGTTTGAGATCATCAAACAAAGAAAACAACTGCCGTAGAACACACTCCGCATTTTCCTCCCTTAATCAGATGTCATGTTTCTGTCTATCACATTTATATGTTCTTATGACATGTGGCAATCTGTCTTTAGCTCTACCTCCGTACCTTCACTTCTTCTACCTGATGTCTGCTAAAAACTGCCTGTAATCTGCAACCTTTCATTTGCTTGCTTTTGTTTTTATTGCCTTTCAACTGCAATTTTAACATTTTTCTTCATGTCTTCATGTCTTATTTTCCTGCATAATCATGCCTTGCATCTGAGCGGTGCTATCTAAGTACTTAACTGAAATAACTATAACAAAAAATGTGCCCTTTCCACACATCAGCTCTTAACCATCCTCTAAAGACACAGGATGCAGTCTGGTCTTGGAGTGTTTTAACAGGATAATAAACCTCATAATTGACTTGCCCTATCATAAAAAATCTCAAACATTATCAGATTAATCATACTGTACATACCTGTGGGTGTAAAGGTGAATGATGGGACTGCATAGACAGACAAAGACAGGGGAGAAGATTAGGACGAGCAAACTGAAATCATTTCAAAAAGCTTCGCCGTCGTAGCGGCTACTGCATGTGCTTAGATAATTACTCTCTGAGGGTTTGCTGTGCATGTTCCCTCCGCTGCGTGACGGACATCTCTTCATGTGTACAAACATTTAAATAACCACATGCCAGCTGCCTTACCGCTGCCTCTGCCTTTGACATGAGTGTCCAGGTGAAGGTTAATGGGGGTGACAGGCAAACCCGAGACAGAGAGGGGGAAAATAACAGCAATATTGCAGCAGACAGGGTAATGGCAGGTTGACAGGTCTGCGCCTGCAAGAACTGCGCTGTGTGGAGGAAATGACACTCGACAAATGACTAAAACTAAAGGTCAGCCTTTGACTGTCGGCACAGACGCAAATGCAAATATGTTTCTGAAGTCTCTGTGTCAAAGGAAGATCAGACCCGAGTATATTTCACCCTTTGATGTGATGTGCTTATCAGCGTCTAAAAATATTCCTTAACATCACCGCTGTGAAGACTGAAATGCTCTTTAGCTCGGCGGCGACGTGTCATGGCTTGATCCCTTATTACAATTATATCAGCCTTCAAATCCATCCACAAAAGTAACGTGATAACCTTTTTTTTCCCCCCCAGACACACACATGGCTTATATGGTCTGCATCCTGAACACACATACATGCATCTATCTACTTCTCTACAATACGCAAAACAACAGAGGAAAACACACACCCTTGCGGATGCCGGTGTAGGTGCTGCTGAGGCCACTTCTCTTCTTGCGGTGACGGTAGAGCCACACGCTGAAAATCATGAGGACCAGCCAGCAGGTGGCGCCAATGCCCGCGATAAAAGCCGGCTGCTTCACGACGTCTGAGATCTGAGACAGAGTGTCTCTCTCCTCGCTGATATCCATCATCTGGCCTGCAGAGTCTAAAAAAAGAGAGAGAAATTACTACATGTGCATGAAGAATAAGTGCAGGAAGCCCAACTGAAGATTTCACTGTGTAGAAAGATGTTGATGGAGCAGCAAAGACGCAAAATATTGTTTAAAAACTAATCTAAAAAGCAAAGTAATCATAGCCTAAGCACAATATGGTGCTAAATTAAAATATGTATGGAATTGTCTAATGACTAGAAGGCCAAGAAACATTATAGAAGTTTGGATTTTAAGATACTGTGGGTTAGGGTTAGGGTTCTCTCACCTAATTGAAAGAAGGTGACATCGCTCCTGACCCCGGGTCCGGCACCGTTGCTCGCCGCGACCTCTACACTGTAGCGGATTCCAGGTGCCAGGCTGTGGATGAGCACAGAGAACGTGGACCCGTCGACAGACTGGTTTACATGGTACCGGCTCTCGTTACCCAGGCACCAGATCTGTGGATAGAGGGTGTAGGAGGAGACGAGATGACGGTGACTGCCTGAGGCGCCATCACAAAGCCTCGTTAAGATGCCATTTCTGTTTCAACTGGGATGGTTGGGGGGGGGGGTATAAGAAACAGGAGAGGGCTGGAGCCTTCTTTTCCTACCTTGTATTCCTGAATGACTCCGGCCTCTTCCCGTTGCGGAGGCGGTTTCCAAGCAACGAGAATGGCGGTCCCATTGGCATCGCTCTTTGTCACCGTAACGCCCTGGGGTGCTCTGCTTGGGGCTAAGACGATGAAGCAAACAGTTTAACCACAACAACACAAGCATAATTGGCTTCTTTAGGTTAAGATCAATGTAAAGTGTCACGTTTAATGTTAAGTTTCCTATCATGTTGAGTCAATGTGTGTAAATTAAATAAGAAATACAATTTATAAAGACTTATACATAGACGTTTTATGTTTATCTTTGATTAAATATAAAGTTAAGGGGGATTTTGACACAGACACAATGTATGTTCTAAATATTTGTTATTTATAAAAGTGATTCATTCCAAATTGGTTATTCTGTCTCCTGTAATAAATCACACGTCTAGTTATTCAAATTATAAACAGTGAGCCAACGTGATAGAAAAAACATTGCACTAAACGTATGTATCATCATCCATATATAAAATAATAGAATGAAAATTTACGAGCGCAATAATGTTGTTCAGTTCCTCTCTGTTATAAAAACAGATGCATCTCATGCTGTCGGACTAAAAGTTCTCAGACAGTCACCTTCTTCCAAGGTCCGGACCACTTTCACCTCGCTGTCAGCTCCCTGGAACTCATCAAAGAAGGGGCGCACTTTGAACTCGTAGATGGATCCTCTCTTCAGCTGACCGATCACCACCCCGTCCTCCCGCGGGGAGCGCACCTCCATGACGCCCCACTGCCCCTCTGGCTGGCCGTGCTCGGCGGACGGCCTGTAGAGCACCTTGTAACCCTGGATGTACGGGGACTGCTGCTCGACCTGGAGGAGGCGCGGGGAAAAAACATGCTATGTGTCAAAGAGACGTGTGGACGCGCTGTAGTTATCATTTCTTTAACGCAATAAAGTCTGAGGTTCGCAGTAATTGTGCATGTGAGTTAAAACAACAACGGATTGAACAATTCATGTATTAATCAGTCAGTTGTTGCTACTACTTTGATAAATGGCTAATCAGTTTGAGTAATTATTTAAGAGAAATAACGTTTAAATCCTCTGATCCATGCTTATTAAATGTGAATGTTTTCCTCGACTTTACTCCTCTATGACTGTAAACTGAATATCTTTGGGTTGTGGTCGAAACAAGACATTTGAGGACGTCACCTCGGGCTTTGCAAAACACAGACAGACCCTTTTCACCATTTTCTGACATTTTACAAACCAAACATCCATCAATTAACTGATAAAATACTTCACAGATGAAACGACAATCAAACTTTATTAGCTGCAGCCCTAAAAAAAAAGATATATCTCTGAGGTTAGAGCCTCATCTTGTATGAGAACGAACATCCTGCAGGAAGGATCTGTCAAAACTCAATTAATTCCCTTTTGCCTTTAGGGTGACACAGTTGAACATGTCCTCATATCTGAGGATTCTCAGCGTAAACCAAAGTATGAGGTCATTAATAGTTTCCCCTCAGCGTGGTTCTGGTTAAAAGCAAGCCTGGAGAGGACTAAGCACTTTCCATTTAAACCACATAATTATGACAAAGGATTCCTGAAAAGATTTCTGCGGAGAAAAGCACAATGTATCACACCGCAGATAAATTCTCTGCGGAGTGGATTCATTGTCTGTTGATGAATGTTTAGAGAGAAAAATAGATGTAATTTAAGCCTGAAATAAATCTTTGAAACACTTTGCTTTCACACAAGACAAGTTTGTGCCCAGATGCTCCCCCCCACCTCAACTATTAAGATCTCTACGTTGAAGTAGTCTTTGCTCATTAATCAGGGAAAATATATCAGAGGATATCAGGGAGTCAGCTATCTAGTAATCCCTGATAATAAAAAAAAAACACCGTCAGCTACAGACAGTCTTGAATATTCTTTATCCACAACCCCTTGGCTTTTATATCATTTCTTTTAGTCCGTCATGTGTTTACATTTACTTGTAGAGTTGCACATTTGACCTTCTCCCATATTTATCCCAGCGCTGACATGAGCATACGTGACATTAAATGTTGAACATGTGCAGGACAAGTCGTCTTACCATCCACTGCACCCTGACAGCGGAAGATGAAAGCACGGTCGGTGTGTGTAGGTGGATGACCACGTCTGCCAGCTCCCTCTGGATGTGCCGGTGATCCACTCCCTGCATGGTGGAAGTGCTTTCTGTTGGCACAAAGGAAACATCATGAGAACACGAGAAAACATACAGCTTCTCTGCAGGCGAAATGATACCTGTTCAAGGCGAAAAAAACAGCCAACAGAAAGGAATGAAAAGCAGCCGCACTGACCCTGCGTTCTGACAGAGTCGGAGATCGGACTGGGGTCGCTGAGGCCGAAAGCATTCACCGCTCTGACCATAAACAGGTAGACAGTTGCAGGCTTCAGGTTCTTTAGGACAAAGGTTTGCGTCTTGATATGCTCGGCTAGGGTCACCCATCTGCTGCCTAACGTATAACTGATGAGAAAGAAATGGTACACAAAGATATAAAAGGAGACATCAGATCATAAACACAAGAAAAAGCAAGTGCTTCTAACAGGCTGGATACTACACAAGTCCAACCTGAATGCCTCGATTAGGTAGGATGTAGGTGTTGCACCAGCGCTGGGGTTCAGTTTCCACGACAGAGTGACAGAGGTGCGCCCGACGTCGGTCACCTCGGGTTTAGACGGAGCACCGGGAATCAGGCTGGGGTCTAAAGGGTGACTGGACTGAACAACAACTCCGAACTCTGCAATGGAGATGGGACGAATTGATAAATTCATGAAGATCACAGCATAGGTCTCTTCAGCATGTGTTAAAGGAAAGGTTCACCCAAAAATTTTAATCCACTCATTATCTGGTCACCCTCATTCATGCCAATGGAAAAGTCAGAGGAAAGAATGGAAAAGTCAGGGGAAAGTTACGTGGCCTGCAAAACATTTCTGGAGCTCCTATAAACTAAAGTAGATGGGGATTTGTTTTGAAACGTAAAAAGCAAACTAAATATAAAAAATGGCAACATGCAGCTTGTCAAGTAATTAAGAAATCCACAGATCAGAGAGCAAGCTGAGGGCGTAAATAACATCTTTTCAAATAAATCTGAGATCTCAGAGATCTTGTGAGCTGCATGGAGCCATTTCATTTTTCTCTGTGGGGGGGTTCATCTACTTCAGTTGTTTGGAACAAATGCTGCAATGCTGTTTGTGGACTACAAAACTGAACTTTTTAAAAACAACATGGGGATGAGTAGATAGTGAAATCAATGTTGGTCACCTACCCTCCACCTGTAAGTACGCTGTCCAGGAAGCCTCTCCGTTAGCGCTAGAAGCCACACAAGTGTAGAAGCCTGTGTCTCCCAGCTGAGGAAGGGAAAGTTCAGTGAGAGAAATGAGTTGGCTGGTTTCATCTCGGGGCGCATTCGCCTGAACTACTAATTAAAAACTGCTGCATTACTTCATCCCCTACCTTAGCGTAGCGAATCTCAAGTGAGCCTGTGTTTGCTATGGACATGCGGGAGTCCACCGGAGACACCACTGCGCCGTCTCTCTTCCAGTGGATTGCTGGAGGCGGGGTGCCAGCCGTCTGACACCCCAGGACCACTGTGCTGTCCACAGGCACGGTCTGATTGACTGGACCCTGCCTGATCACAGGAGGAGGGTGGTCTGACCCAGCTAATGAAGCAAAAAAAAAAAGGAGGGAAAGTGAAAGACTAATAATGTTAAGATGAGTGTTTTAAAGGTGTGTGTGCAGGATTTAGAGGCAGAGATGGAAGTTATCTACAGAGGTGGTGAGACCTCTAACACAGAGTTCGTATTGCCTCACCATGTTTCTTCAGTAGCCCGGAATGGACATACCCAACACTGGCTCTAGTAGGGGGACTTTTTAAAGTGTGACCACAGTAGCGGCAGATGAGACGAGGGGTATTCAGTTGGTTACAATCAGCAATGTCACTGGTAGATGCCACTAAATAGCAAACACACTGGACCTTTAAGACTTTGTAGTGTCTGGAGCAGATTACTATTCACACTGGAAACATAAAAAAATAAATTTTACAGCAGAATGCCAGCGTAGATTCAAAAATTGCTTTTTGTTTATGATGATGGGCATCATCCCACAACTGATCAGGGTCCACCCTGATAATGACCCATCTTAGTCTCAACACATTGGTCATTTAAATACATCTCATGTAAATTAAAGGCATTTAAGTTTGTAAAAATCATACAGTTAACCTTAGAAAATATTTAAGTTGACTTGTGTTTTGAGCCTGACTGAAATGCAATTTGTTTTGGGCTGATGCCGATATTGCGGTGTAAAAAAATCCAATATTGATATATCGGCCGATATGCACACATTTCTTTTACAGCAGTGCACTGAAACAGTAAACTTCACTGAGAATTTAATAGTTTAATCACTGTAAGTATTTCTTTCTGCGTTGTGTTCTTTAAAACCAAAGAGTTTTCATGTTGGCCAATATTGAAAACATACTGTATACATACATACATATATATATACATACATATATGATATACATATTTTCTGAGAAAATATTGCATCCATGAAATGCGACCTTGACTAGATGGAATAAACCCCTGAAGTAACCAAAGAGCACCTGTACATGGTCACCAAAAACACCCAGCAGTGCTTCTACTTCATTGTCTTCCTGTATCTTATCATTGTAAATGAAAGATCACTGTTCATTGTTTACCCCAAACACAAATTATTGATATTGCTCAATAAAAAATTGTTTGAATGGGGTTTTTTTTTTTCTTCTGTCGACAAAAGCCATTCCAACTGGAATACAGTATGTTTAAGGTTTTGATGGTCATGTTTAGGCAGCTAAAAGCATTTGTTTGAGGTTGGAGAACAAAGTGGTCATTACAAGCACACTATGGGTAAAGCAAGGTTTAGCTTAGGCTACAAAAACACTTGGTTTTTGTTTCATGAGGTTAAAGAAAGATCTCAAATCTGTCGCAGAGACTGTGGCTGAGGCCGAGTGGCTCAGATGCATACCGTGTAACCACAAATGTCCTCTGTTCAATTCCAGTTAGTGACCTTTGTTGCATGTCATTCCTGTCTCTCTCCCTGCCTCTTCCCTGTCTGTATCCCTACTATCGCTACTGGATAAAGGCTAAAAATCAGTACACAGTCAACAGCATATTATGGGATTGGAAATTGGGGAATGATGTTCACAAAAAGATCAAAGTTAGGAAGAGAGAGACGGAAATAAAAGTGAGAAAGATGAAAGTAGAGAAAATGAAAAAGAAATGCCGTCCAAAAAAAATGAAAGACAGATAAGATGTGAGAGATATCGAGAGGCAAATTGCTAAAGAGAGAACAATAGGTTTAGGTGGCTGTGCAGGCAGTGAGGGAAAAAGAAATCAACTTTTCCCCTCCAGCGGAGAGCAACTAATCGTTCGCTCGGCAGTGGGGTTCTGCTGGAGCCGACTACAATCATGACGGCAAAGCCCAACTAATAACAATCCCACTTAGATAACGGAGCTCTCTTCTCTCTCTCTCTTACATTTTAAAACCCGGTGGATGGGGATGGAGGTTCTTGATAAATAAATAAAAATACAGAGGAGAAAAAAAAAAGGGTGATGGAAACAAGCCTTGAAAACTGCCTGAGGTAATACGGACCGGTTATTTCCATACAAATGCACCACTCCAAAAGGGGATGAGAGGAGTGTGTGGTGGGGTGGAGAGAATTTGGAGGGAGGGAGGGAGGAAATTGGGGGAGTAGAGAGAGAAACAGGTAGAGGGGAGAGTGCAGTGCTACAGACCGACCTCATTTCCCTACTAAGGTGGCTGCAGAACGCACCACCAGCAGATAATCCTTTAAAACTAATAGGGCTGCACCGATCAACTCACTGTGTGTATGCAGCAACTGTCTTGTTTGGGCCCTGAAGCGACTATTTTCATTAATTTAATATACGTACAAGGTACAAAGTTACCCAGACACATGTATTCATAATCGCACAGGTCATTTAATTGGGAGCTTGTAGACTTTGCTGGCGGTGTGTAATTACTGGTGTCGGCCTCCAAGCATATTTAAATTGCTTTTTCTTAAACAATTAACACAGTTGTTTCATCGCCCAGGATTCGGATCGCATCCCCCCCAATACCAAAAGTGCCTAAAAAAAAAATATCACATATCAATCCTGCGGTCTTTAATTTGCAGGAAACTACAGCAGAACTGTGTTGTATTAATGGAAACTACAGGTAATCATTATTCCATATCCCTTAGGCCTCTTCATTTAGATTATATACTGTTAAGAAGCAAGTTAGGAAATTATATTTTTAGAGGGAGGAGAGATACGGCCAGACACTCTCTATACACACAATCGCCATGGTAACAGAGCATTTTGAGCCCATCGCCTCCTGAAAACCCTTCCCTCCTGCAATCCCTCCCCCGACACTTAGTAACTATGGCCAACCTCAGGGGAGGGGTGAGCTACCCTCCCTTATAGGTGTGGTACCTGCAGGGGAGGGTAGCTCCCCCCAGTCTGCAACCGAGGCCAGTTTGTAGGCCAATACACCTGCTCAGTGCTTGAAAGCTGCAGCAGCGAAGAAGTCTGTTTAGCCAAAAGACCAAACACTGAAGCTAGAAAACACCATCGTTACGTCTTCACTCACAGTCCGTGACCTCCAGCAGAGCTTTGGTAATAACACTGCCGGCGATGTTGAGAGCCTGGCAGCTGTAGAAGCCGCCGTCGGAGCGCTGAACATCGGTAATGGTCAAACTGCCCATCTGGGAGACAGAGAGGCGGCTAAAGGCCTGTTGAGGCTGCGAGGAGAAGAGGAGACTCTGGAGGAGACAGAGATCACAGAGTTGGAAAACCATTCCCCGGCTTTATTTGCGCTGAGCTGTGATTTAGTGTGATGACAGACTGAGGGTCAGTCTCACCTCGCTGCCCTCCTTCTGCCAGAAGATTGCAGGCTGTGGGTTGCCAGTGGCCTCACACTGGAAGGTGACCGTCCTGCCCACTGCCACCACCTGGTTCCTGGGGCGTATGGCAAATGCTGGGGGCACTGTAGAGGAAGAAGGTCCTAATTACATGGCAGCCTGCAACATGTTCATCATCCCGAGTTTATGACCATCTCAGTATGCATAAAAAGCTCAAGAAACAGTCATTATTTACCTTTTAAAAAGGCAAATTTCTATCAATTTACCCACAGATAACATAAATTACATACTGTATTGGTGGATGGAATTACAGTGCCAGATAGGACAACAACAGGGGCTCATGATTTCCTGTTGCTGTCTGATGGTGGATGAGGGATGGATGACAACTTACCAGTATTGACTACAAGGGAAAAAGACACAGACAGAAAAAAAAAGAGCAGTGCAATGAGTGATGGAGGCCTGTATACAGACATGGAACTACAACAGTACTGGCACATGCTTGAATGAATGTGAACAACAGAATTAGTACACAAAAAACATTAGACAGTCGGTAATATCGGGGTGCAAGAGAGGCCCCGTTCAGACCTGATATCAAGATGGGTCTTAATTTAGTCGTAAGCGGACAGCTGTGATTGTCTCTGAGATCATAGAGACCACACACGCACACATTTTGTTTTTCAAAATACAGTCCATAAAACCAGATGTTGCCTGCTTCGTTATCACCTGTGAAGACGTACCAAGACTCCCTTAAAATATCACACAATTCTGTGTGTTGTTGAGTTAAGAGAACCTTTATAAACGCTATAAAATGCTGTTTTTGACAAATTCCTAGTTATTTGGGCCTTCTTGTCAATTTGGCAAAGATTACACATTAAGTTAAAACATTGTGTTTGTCCCAGTGATGTAAATGTTAATGCCTGACAAACTTGGAGCCGTCCGCTTGTCATTGGATCATTCAGGACGGAGATGAACCCCGGCTCTGAGAAGGCTCCAATAGTGTGAGTACATTTTACAAGTGTTTTCTTCTCTTATATTTTCATTTTATTTCTCTTTATTTCTATAATACTTCTTCCCTAAACCTGGTGCTTATGAGAGTATTCATTCATTATTATTCTTCTAAACACAATCATGGAGAGGCAGAGGGGAAAAAGAAGAGAAAGAGAAGTTATGATCTCATACTGGGATAACACACATTTGCTAAGTTTTTTATATGCTTAATTAAATTTGACCTCCCCATAGAGAAGGATGAACAACTCTTTCATATATTCTCATACATTTTTAAGAACATGAAAGGTGTTTATGCTTTCGGAAATGAAAAGTTAAATATTCATTCAGATGCCTAAATTTGTAATGACCAAAAAATAACAAACGGACACGGCCTGCTGTTTAGCCCCAATTAGACCCGGCAGAGTAGTCGACTGCGAGGTGTTAAAAGTATATGTAATTGCTGGTTTAAGTTTCCAGAGCCAGCCAGCCTTGTGGCGGAATGGGACAGAGATGTAACCCGCTAATGAGGACATAAACATCTGTGGGGTGAGAAAGGAGCAATTGTGTCTGGATAAAAGGTAGAAGGGAGAGCTGCTGGTCTTCTGCCGGCATCTGTTCTACTAAACGTACAAGACAAACAACCACACGTTTCGAGACGGGAACTACTGTTCGTTTTGACATCTGTGGAGCAGATTTATAGTCAAATGAACGGTTAGCTAACCAGCTGGTTTTGGAACGACTGGGAGAGGATGACTGCGGTAATTGCAACATTTTTGCGTTCAATGAATGTCATTTTTACAAAAGAGTAAAGCTCCTGATTTTGCAGAAAAAAAAAACTGTCTGAAAAGATGCATCATGCGCTGTACAGGCAACTTCTGATCAACTACAAGTGTCTCGCAAAGTTAACGAATGAATAGAACAGATTTTTTACAACAAGTAAAAGTGTACAACAATGAAAAGTTATTTGAAGCCTGTTGCATCTGTTTCAAATTGCAACTGTTTAATATAAAACCGAACCCTCCTAATCGGAAAAAAACTGACTCCGTGGTTAAGACTGACAGAAAGTAGGTTATCGCAGAGAGCGCTCTTTTATTTAATTTTGAAATGCACAGTCATTTAGAGAGCCCTCGGTTTCCTCCTCATAATACAACTTCCACTCATCTCCCAGTTCTTCCTGCCCTTCTCCATTCCCCGCTCAAATTAGCTATGGTCCCCCTTGACGCTCGTTTTCTCAGGTTTTTGGAGGGAGAGGAACACGATGTAATTGGAACCATGTCATTTCCCAGCATGGATCCAGCCCTGCCTTATCTTTAATTAAGTCCTACTGTCCTCCCAGTCTGTGTCACCCACTGTGCCACTGCTGAGTGTGTGTATGTTTTTATGTGTATATATACAGTATATACAGTAAATATATGGCTGTGTGTGTGTGTGTGAAGCGATGAGAAGTGTCTCACTGCTCATTTCCTGCCGCTGATTTAAGGACTAAAGGGTGTCATTGTGGCAGGACATCTCAGACCAAATGAATCCATTTTCCGCGGTCGCGTAAACATTTACTTTGCATGCTCTACTCAGTTTATACAGGACATTACTATGAAACTATGCTGTAAACAAACTGCTGCGATGTCCTATATAGATGGTTGTTTAGAGCTGGAGTCTTTCTGCAGACATTATATGACCTCAAGCCAGGAAGTGAAAAGTGAAAAAAAAACGCGCAGACACACAAAAAAAACCCAGGAGGTTATTCTGCCTGTCTGCCTGAGGCACAATAATGAAAACTAGGTCTGGATGAAAGGAAAGGTAAAAGTCACAGCCTGCTAATTTGTGACACTTCAACACCGGATTAGTTCTTCGTTTAGGCTCGAAGCAGCTGTCTTGCAAATACTCACAAGAAGGAAATCTGGGGCTCTGAAAAGAATCGTGTGAACTGTGTACAGAGGAGAAGGCTGTGCTGTGGTTAGAGGACATAACATGTAAGGGGCGAGCTGTACTGACCGTGTACAGTAAGCGTGGCAGATGCTTC
The DNA here is from genome assembly GCA_903131615.1 of Diplodus sargus. Lineage (NCBI taxonomy): Eukaryota > Metazoa > Chordata > Actinopteri > Spariformes > Sparidae > Diplodus > Diplodus sargus. The sequence goes on from CAEMYA010000028.1 coordinate 1,944,525, forward strand.
CGATTTTCCAACCATGTTCTCCACTACGCATGTATAGGAGCCCTCATCCGAAGAGGTCACTTGGCGAACAATCAAGGTATGGTCCTCCAGGATTTCGAATCTGGAGGCAGGACGGACACACAAAATCAGGAGATGAAAGACGAAGTTGAATCGCCGTGGCTTTCATGGTACATTAATGCGTCAAGAGGGCCTTTGTGCATTACCTGCCCTTAGGCAGGTCAGAATCATCTTTTCTCCAGCGGACAGTGGGAACAGGGTCTCCTTGAACAACGCAGTGGAACTCCACGCTCTCGTCTGCCAACACCACCACGCTGCTGGGCCGCTTCAGGAAGGTCGGGCGCTCTGGAGTGCAGCACAGCAGCAACAAACACAACCATCATTGTCTATTGTCTTTTGAGGGAGGGTCCAAAATTATGCTCATTTTCAGATTCATTCTTTTATACTGGATGTCCAAGAAAATGTTTACATGCTTTAGTGTTCAAAAAATACATTATTGTTCTCATCCTGCTCATAGCTGCAGCACCTCTATTCACCCTTTGTCTGAAGGCTCTGTTTTACGCCTGTCTCTTTAAGGGGCCCCTCTCACAAAGGTCTGATTGGTCAGAATTGTTTCCACATCAGCCCTGCTGGTGTTTTTTGCAACTGCGGCCATGCTGGGGGCCTGGCTGAGGGCGGAGAATGTACAGTTGTGAGATCACAACGTTACGGACATGCTGATGGCTCGTTGAAACGCACAGTTTCTGAATATGGACGTGAGCATATAAAACCTTTAAGGGTTTTACTTGCATACATTTGCAATAACATTCACCTGATGCAAGGAACAATAATCGCAAAATAAGACCATTTACTTCAGAATTCATAGATTGAATATGAGCACAGTAAGGCAAATATCTGATACAGACAACATGCTGTCTGATCTCGTGACTTCAACCAAATGCTGAAGGAATTATACTGTAGAAACTCATCTACATATTGCAATTATCACAGAGTTGGAAAAAGAGATTTATTCTCGTGGCGATCATGTCAGTCTCCAAAGTCATTTAGTATGCAGAACTTGTTGAACAACATATTTTGACCTGTGCCTGCATTCAGCTGGATCATTCTCATACCCTTGAACGGCTCTGCGAGACAATATATTCCCAGCCTCAATCAAGGTCATCTAACCATGTGATAGTGATAAGAGCTCTAGTCTGATGGGAAATGTTAGGTGGGAGATGGAGAATTGAGGCTGGAAATGGGCATTTGGGATTTGGAGGGGGGGGGTTGCTGGAGGGAGCATTAGGAGCTTTTGTACTGAAAGGTTCAAGGGGGGCTGTAGCGTTAGATGTAGCAGCAGTAGATGTTCATCACGTTTTTTTTTTGGGTGGGGAAACCTCTCCAAAGCTGGCAGACTGGATGGTAGTGCTGCATAATCAATGTAATTAACGGGTCATTATGCCCCTGGTGACAAAGACCTCACATAGCGGATTGGCAAACTAAACCTGCGTGAACTGAGAGGGTACTTAGACTAAGTGAAGCACTGCGAAATTGTAAAAACGCAATCACAAAGCTGCAACATTTCTTTACCCAGCACGGTGAGTTCAGCGATCTCGCTCTCCCTCTCCCCCACCATGTTCGTTCCAACGCAGATGTATTTCCCCGCGTCGCTCTTCCTGGTGTTGGTGATCATCAGCTTGCCACTGCGAATCTTAAAGAAAGCACAGAGACCATCATGATTTCACTCATATATGCGCAAATGCCCTTTTTACCATACCATGCCCGCCTTAGGAATCCTTTTTTTTGTGAGAAGCATGAGAATGTATTCAATAATATAGCCAATAATGGTGCATTTCGTCATAAAATGCAACACACCAGTTTTTTTTCTGTCAATGTCACGACTTGGACGCACATTGCCACCCACACACGATCGCATCCTCACATCTCTTTTCCTACCATTTTTTAAAAACGTATATACGTACATTTTCATGCCCTTGATGGCGTTGCAGCAAGCGGTGTTGTGTGCTCGTGTGCATCTGTATGCATCCCTTTATCTAAGGAACAGAATTTCTCGCTGCCTTTCAAGCCGTGCGGAAGGTCACCCATTATGAAATTACATAATTCATATCTAGTGCTACATTAGCACAGGAACCCTGGGAACAAAAGACACCGGCTCTTTGTAGAGACCTTCCTCAGATGTTCAGTCAGCCCACTTTGCCTTTCCCAAACTTTTTTACCGCCTCTACACTGATCTGCACACACACACACACATGCACTCACAAGCCCGCTCGCATACACAACAAAGAGGCGGAAGATATATGCGCTCCTTAGCGTTTTCACTCTTTTCATAACCTCACCACCGTACGCCCCCACAGACCGAGATAGCTGTCTTTAAAGCGTTTGAGTGTGAGCTACTGCGCTGACGGTCTGCAGCTACCCAGTGTTAGAGGTGATCCCAGAGCAGCAGTGAGACGATGTGAACCGCCGCTCTGGTATGCGTGCTATAGCGGGGAATGCTGATTTGAAGACCTCAAAACAAACATTGGGTCATTTCCTTACACCCAGACATCTGAAACCTTCTCCCAGGCATCAGCTTCAATTAAACTTTCAGACCCCCCTTATTGTGATTAAACACGGCTTTATTTTCCCCCACTCACACTAAGTGAGACATACAGACACACACAGCCTGTAATAGCACGTTTCTGTTATTTCTTTAACAGGGGTCAGAGGTCAAGGCTGCCTTACAGAAGCATGCAAAGGATTCATGCCACAGAGCACCTGGCATGGCGAGCACTATCCAGTCACCGAGCGTGCAGATGGAATACATCATTAAATTGCTGCTGCAGGGATGAAACCAACGGCCTTTCATTTATTAGTCATCTCCCTGCAGGGTAACCTTCCACCACAAACAGTTCACGCTGTACACCAAATAAGAAGAAGAAGAAAAAAAAACCCCAACCACGACCGGCCTATGTACAGCTGACATTCCAAATCTGTTGCAAATGTTGCGGTTTTAAAAAGGAAGATTTAACAAACTGTGGTATGACTTGTGGTCGCGTGTGCTCTGCATAGACAATGCCAACCACCAGTAATCACAAGGAGCAAGTGGGGGAATTTGGGAGCTAGTATTGCAGATTCAGCCATTCCTGTCAGTATTTAATGGATTAGGCTTGGATGTGCGGACTCACAGTGGAGTCAAGGCAAAATGTTCTATATATATATATATCTATATATATTGATATATATATAGATAAAAAAGCATAACAGCACGATTGTGTACTGGAATGTCCCATGAATGATATCTTACATCAATGTTGGATGGAGTCCCAGCAGCAGAGACAGGTTTGTTATGCTGAGTATAGATATTGTGATGTGGCATAAGTGTTGTCCTTTTACAGGCTATATTACAGTAAAGTCATAATACCAATACTTGCCTTTACCCAATTGGCCGTTATATCCACATTGCTAATGATTATCCATCAAAAACCTCACTGAGTTGACGATTAGAGAAAGTACCAATAGTCATCCCTACAATATTGTCGTATTACCATCTTAAAAATGTATGCTGTGCATGCTGTGTGAAGAGACTGAACCACAGAAACAGTAGATATGATGTTTAGAAAATAATAGTAACAGTAATTATAAAATAGAAAGCAGAGTATAAAGCAGTGAGTAAGCAATAAGTTATAAAACAATAAATGCATACATGGGGATAGTTATGGCAACAGCAGGGATAAGGTGCATATGTATGTACAATACATGTGCTAAGACACAAATATAAATACAGAATGTAGTAGAAATCCAAGAATAGAGGCAGAAAAGGTGTAGAACAAGAAGTGTGCAAAGTGTAAACATAATAAAAATAGCAATAAAACTGCATAACGTCAAAAATGTATAAGTGGCAGTAAGGTGCACATTAAAGATAAGAAAACTGCATGAAATGAACATAAAATTAAAACAATAAAGCAGCAAATATAAGAGGGAGGGAGCTTTTTTTTTTCCTCCATTTACTTGAATGTCAGTGGGCCCCGTCTAATATTGGCTCATAATCTTCCCCATGCTGTGGTTTTTCCATTTCATAGAGTAAGCGCTGATATTTTCAATAAATGCACAACCATATTAATATCAGGTGATTGAGGTCACTCCGCTGAACCCTGGATAAAGAGATTTGTGTCTCAGATCCATCGGACATCCGTCTGCGCTCGGACTGCTGAGTAATAACTGCCTCTGAGTGCACCAATATCAGATTTTTCTGGCAATGTCGTGATGCCAAAAAAAAAAGTATTCCTCGAGGACTGCAAAGATGATCCTGCTCTTCCCGGCACCGTTGACGAATGCTGTGCTCCTGCTCTGCAACTTTTCACTGTTTGCTGTAAATAGTGCTACACTAGTAACTTTAGCAGCTGATTAAAGAGCAGACCAAGCGCTTTTTTGATTTCCTGGACTGACCGCTCCTCGTTTTTAGCAGCAGTTCCATTGCTAAGACATCCAAATGTGGTTTGTCTATCCTCCATCTCGGACACTGAAACCTCAGCCTTTTCGTTTTTCTGCTCAGTGTCAGTGTGTTCTCCTTCTTCTTCACATAGCCTTAAATGCCCTGCAGGCACACACACCCTGTAGCTGCATATGGTGGGTTATAGTGTGATTTACATGTATTTTACTGTATAAAAGGTTCTTCTTTTTAAATTAAAATCCATGAATCTCCTTTCCCGTGGGTGAGAGTCTTCTAAAAAAAAATTGTTATTAAGAATTAACTCACAACTTTATCTGCATATCAGTATTAATAAATGATGGCCGGGCCACGAGGGGAATGGCAAGTAGCCATGAATAACTTGTGGTTGGACTCCTTTGGTCTTTGTACAGTAAGTGATGTCTTTGAGTGAACTCTTGTGGCAAAGACATATTTCCATATAGAAAACGATGATTAGAAAGGACAAAGACAGGCACGCAGAAAGTACAAAGCAAAAAGCCGCCTTTGTATTTCCCTCAGAGGAGACTCCCTCCTGCCTCTGATCCGAGCCTCTCCTTAAATCAGAGGTAGCTGCTCGTGTCCATCACAGTCCCCCGGAGAGACTCTACCTGTCACTCCGCACTAACACGAGCTCGAATCTGCTCTTGTGTGTCCCCGGGAGCACGCACAGACATTCACATAAACAAATCAACACACACGCTCGCTCACGCAAAACCAGTTGCAGCAACCTGGTTCTCTTCTTGAGTTGGAGGAACGGGGAGCCTGTTTCCTGCTGGACTGAATCATCAGATGCATCCTTGGTTTGAATCAGTTCAGTGTGTACAAATACATAAAAAGGTGCTCACTGCTCTGAACTGTATGCCACATGATGACTTCATATATCACGCTGTGGCTCATATATTGACGCCTTCTGGTGGCAGCTTGTTGATGTTTTCTATAATTGTGTATTTTTTGCCATTTCAAAAAGCAATATATTTTTTCAGATGCGATAGATTTTCGCCTGGCAGTTTCATCTCTGTGCTGGATATCAGAGAACACGATGTCATCATTTAGAGCTACAACACAACGTTGAGAAACACGATCCAAGGAGAATTGGGTGCCACCTATTGTCATTTCTCAAACAAAAATGCTGCTTTTCTTAATCATTAATTACTGTAAATTAAGATCTTGAAGGTTTTGGACTGTTGGCCCGACACAAGAAGCAATGTAAAGACGTCACTTTGGCCTGGTGAGGTGAGCATTTTTCAAAATGTTTTGACATTTAATACACAAAAGGTTTGATCGATTAATTGTGAAAATAATTTGTAGATTAATCGACAATGAAAATAATTCTTACTCTTCTCCACCAACCAGTAATCAGTGTTTCTGTCAATTACAGAATTGTGTGTGAACTATTCCTTTAAGGTCAGGAGTACGTGTGGCCATCTCTTACTGTGATCCGCTCGTCTCTGTCATCTAAGTTGGTGCCGTCTCTCCTCCAGGAGATGGTGGGTTCAGGGTGCCCGCGAGGCGGCTGGCACTCCAGCACCGCAGGCTCGCCCACTGCCACCATCACGTCCACCGGGTTCTGTCTGAAGTCATCGCGGAGAACTGGAAAACACACAGGAAAGCAAGAAGAGTCACCGGGGTGGAATTTAATGACGTTTGGCCACGATCTGACACCACATTCAGAACATTTGCTCATGCTTTAAGTTGGGGTTTTTTTTTTTGTTGAGAAGAAGCCTCCATTTCAGCGACTGACTGCGTTGCTGACAGTTTTCACAGGTGCGGGTGTGATGTGACAAACTGTACGCTGATTTTCTTCTGAAATGTCAGAGACCAGGCGAACAGCTTTTTATATTTTTCTGCTGTCTGCCTCTTTTTCTTGTTCCTAGAATGGCAAGCAAATGCACAGAAACCCAAACTGATCTCCACTATTAGGCTTTTTTGTCAGTCACCTAGCAACACCATACTCAAGATCTAAACCAACTGAACAGCAGGAGGTTTTATTTTGACTTCTCATGTTGAAATCACAACCTCACAAGTCCCGTTTGAAGGCGATAAAGATAAAGGGTTGCTTGCTAACTCTGTCCACCATATAATGTTTAAGCCCAGCACATCGTCTCATACTACCCCACCAAATAAAATGAAAGCAAAAAATCAAATTAAAAAACAATCAAAAAAATCCCAAACGATTGAGACGAGCTGTAAAGATACCCAGTACATCATGTTTATATAATTCATGTTAATCAGCACAGCAACGTAACTGACACAATCTGCCAGGATCCCCCTCTTGTGGTTACTTCCTGACTCCAGCATGGGGACAAGGTCTTACTGAGAAAAAGAAATTTGCTGAGAGAGCGGCTTGTCTGAGTGGCTGACAGGGAGACCAGGAGATACACCGCTACGGAGCAATGCGGAAAGGTGAGATCCAGACGGCTCCACTCGCAGACAGCAGAAAGCCACCACAGCAATTTATCATCTTTCCACAACCAGTAGCCTGCGTACAGAGAGCGAGCGAGGGAGAGAAAGAGAGAGAGAGAGAGAGAGAGAGAGAGAGAGAGAGAGAGAGAGAGAGAGAGAGAGAGAGAGCCCGCCAACCAGATGCTGAACTGGAGACAAAGCAAACTCGCATCCACTCCAACAAGCCCAGCAGAGGAGTGTGATTTCTGGTGGCCGCAGGCAGCTCCTTCCTGTCTCCACCGTAGACCATATGTATGAAGGTCTCGACTGTGCAAGCCTCGAGCTCCCAACTGCGGATTTCTGATAGGCTGCAATTCTAAACACTTGTGTGTAAAACCGAAAAAAAAAATAAAATAAATCAAAAATCAACTGGAATAATGTCAGAGCTGCAGGATTACAGTAACACAGAGAGTGGAATCCCGATGTGTGACAGAAAAAGGGGACATCGCCACTGAAAACAAACCTTTTGCCTGATACAACTGTGTGAATTTCTGCCCCTGACGAGGTGAAAAACATGTGCTAATGTAGATGCCTGTGCATGAGTGACTGCTGTTAAGCATTCCCAGTCTTAAATTACATGGGGGGGCTTAGAACCTGAACAAGCCAAAGGCAGCCGAGCCAACACGCAGAGAGAGAGCAGAGCGGCAGAGCTCAGCGGAGCCGGGTTGGGGTGAAAAGACAGGAAACAATGAGGAAAAAGGCGTAATCACTCCCAGATGGCGGCAACTCGTTCACCTCTGGCTGCGGATTTGTACATAACGCTGGACAAGGCGGCCCGAGACGCCTGATGAGCCCTGTGGATGCGGGAGAACAAATTGGGATGACCTTCTAATTGGGAGGCATTTTGGCCCCCGCACTTCTTTGAGCTCCACTCTGCTGCTCTCGCCCCTGCGATCCTCCGAACAGGGTTTTTTTTTTTTTTTTTT
>CAEMYA010000028.1:1960899-1987021 GCA_903131615.1 Diplodus sargus
AGGGACCTGACCTCGTGCACGGGGGGGGGGGGTCTCACAATCCGGCCCCCGTGGCACGCAAGCATATTGCGTTAAAGGTTCCGTTCCAGGTGTGAAGAGATCCAGACTCAGTCGAGACAATCAAGACGGTTTGTGATTCAAATTGGACGGAATCTCGGATTTAAAAAAACAAAAACAAGACACCAGGCTGCTTCTGCTGTGAATTCTGACAACAACAGCAGACACCTGAGCCTTTTCAATAGCAGGAAGTGCACACCGATGAACACGTGAACACTACAAAACCAAATCAAGTCCTCTTCTTGTGAATAATGGAGAGAGCTGGAGGCAGTCGAAACGTGGCCTCTTTTCTCTCCGGGGCAAGAGTCCCCCTCGCATGAAAGCAGAGAAACGCCACACACACACGCACGCACACACACGCACACACACCGCCCTTTAACCCTCTCATTAGTGTAATCCTGCATGAGGAGAGTAAATTGTCATGAATAAATCCACTTAGAAGCCAGTGAATGAAAGACTTTCACTTTGAGACGGTTGCATTACCATTTCAATAAGCGTGCCATGCTGCAAAACGTTGGCAGTGTTTGACGGAGTAATTGGGAACATTAACGAGTAGATAAAATATGGTTAGCCGAGGGAAGCGTGGATGTAAGTGAGTGTGTGTGTGTGTGTGTGTGCGTGTGTGTCAATTAATTTTTTTATTATTTTTTTTTCACTGCAAAAAAAAAAAAACAACACATTTTGAGATTTTTCCACTAATAAGGCCAATGAATCCCCCCCTGAAGGAGCGAGGTTGGTGAGAAAGACTTTTGCGGGGCTTTGTTTGACAAAACAAAAGAAGCAGACAGACCTTGAGACAAATGTATTCTAGTATATCGCCCATGGAAACCTTTTGTTTGAGCAGCGTGACCTTACCGGTGGTGTTTGGAAATATCTCCCTGGGCTAGGCTGACTTCTAAATAAGCACCTTCTATGAACTGTACACAAAAAAAGGCAAAGAGGGGGGCAAACTTCAGGCTGTGTGCAATTACACACTGCAGACGGAGCATAAATCTGAAGCTTAGTGGGCTGCTCTTTGTTTAAACGAGTATCTACCTTAATTCCTACCTGGCCTTTTGTTTTTGTTTTTTGAGAAGAAGACAGAGTGGGTAGGATAGAAATAATAAAGAGCGAAAAAACCCAAGAGAGAGGCTCCGAGAGAAGAGTGCACCCGGGTCACAGAAGAGAAAGCGGTGGAGAGGAGGAGGAGGAGGATGAGGAAGAGCTGCTCGTGGGGAGGAGGGCAACGTATCGCAACAAAGAGAAAAAAGTGAGCGAGACAAAGACGTTGCGAGCCCGGGTAGGAGTAGAGACGCAGACACAAAGAAACAAAGAGATACAGCAAACGCGAGACTAGAAGAGGAGACTCGACAGCGGCGCAGCTCTTCTTTTTTTTTTTGCTTTATTGGCGAGGCGGTTGCCAAAAATGGGCGAAGTTGGGTTGCTAACAAACACACACACACACACACACAAGCGCGCACACTCACAGTTAGCTATACTCCGCATCTTAATGTACCCCGAGGTGCCCTAGTCCTTCCCCTGTCATCAATCTGAGAGACAGTTCAGGGCCCAGGAGAGAGAGAGAGGCTCAGCGCAGGTATGCTACGCTCTCCGTGTGTGACGGGGAGGAAAAAAAAAAAGAAGAGAAAAAAAAAAGGATGATATAAATCAGACCCAGGTAGCAGACAGAATCATGGGCTGCTTTCACACAAATATATGAGACTGTGGCATTATATTCCAAGCTATATTATGCTGATTGACAGGCGTATATTGTGCGGTGGGATACACAACATACCACAACAATGCTTTTTATTCAAGCAGGGGAAAATTGCTTTTGCGTGACGGGGGAAAAGATGCTGACGGTGCAGGTCCAGATAGCAGGACCACATGCTTCTTAAAGGCTTACATTTGACTCTATGCTACACTTTATTTCCTCGCAGCCGATGTATACATGCGAAGAGACGCAGCATAGACATGAAAAAAAAAGGGAAAATTATGAATGACAGGCCGATTTCGAGCCATTTAGTGAATCGCGTCGGGTGTTTGATACTGATAACGACGCATGCAGGCGGGGTTGAAGTAGATGTGGTGAGCGGAGCACCACATTTACCACTGCTCGCTCCAGAGCAGACGGGTGTGAAACAACTGTGGTTTGTCAAGTATTCTGTTGCATTCTCAATTCTCAGTCATTTATCGCCCCCCCCGTCAAAAGAAGAGATTCTGGAGAAAGAGCCTGAGCTCGGTGCAAACGTGGACACACACCAAAATACCATCAAAGACCATGAAATCCCAAGTAGTAAGTCGCTGTAGTAGACACATTGAATTACCCTTAATCACCAAACAGCACCCAACTTTATTTCTTACTGCCATCATATGTCAAACCCTGGTATTTCACTTAATTAAGTAAGTTAAGTATCAGCACTTAATTACTCTCAAATGAATGTTTTTATTCTGTGTATATTACAGATTTGCAATATATATCAAACATCTCATCAAAAATGCATTTCTTGAGAAAAGGCGAGTGATTTCTCATGAACAAGAGTGTGACTTTCCTTTTTACATTGTCTTAGTGACACATTTCATGGCTGTAGTTAGTTCCCAGTGGACTTCTTTAGCAAGCGTCCTCACTTAGCATTAGCTCTTCCAACATTCTGCACAAAGATTTTGGTATTAAACAATACTCTAACATGATTGTATGCAGCTAAGTCTACCATAAATGCAGCGTTCATCCACAGAGCTGACGCATGTGCTGTTTTTACAGTACAAAACAGTCCTCAAACGGTAGTCTTTGGCACCTATCCGCCTTCAAGTCACGGAGACGCTAAAGACTGGTGATTTAAAGTAGGAATGGGAAGAGAAATCGAGTATAACGACAGGCTTGTTTGGTTTGGAGCGAGCCGCACCGGGAAGGAATGACCGAAGAGAGAAATGAGTGAGAGGTGAAAGATGAAACTTTAATGATCCCTCTGGGGAAAACGGGTCATTGCAGCGGTGCAGAGGAGGGTGTAGATAAGAACAGAGCAAACGCAGGCTGTTGCAGATAATTCGAGTCATTAAAACAAGATAAATATATATCGGGGATTACGCAGCAGATGCAGCGAAAGTATTTTAGATGTCAAATGTATGTGTGTGACATCGTCAGACGGGAGAATCCAGGAGGTAAAGACACGTGCACGGCGAGATATTTATATGATCGAAAATTGCAGATGGAGCAAACGTTGCAGAAGACGGGGAAGACGAGCGTGAAGACAGATTGAGCAGAGGGGGGAGGGAGGCCGGGAGGACTGTGCTGAAGCAGTCCCCCCAACCCCTTTAATTGGTAGGAAACAAGAGGACTCTGAATAAACACCCGCCACAAGAGAGGGCCGGGCTCATTTTTCCTCTCCTCGAGCTCTCCTCCTTCTCTCCTGAGTGGTTTAACTGAAGCTAACTCCGAGTCATGCTCCCCCTCAAAGCCGCTTCCTCCTCCCTCGTCCACGGCCGCTTCCCCTTCACTCGTCACCAGCCCCGGCTGTCTTTCCTCCATCCTCTCCTGTGTATCTGTCTGTTGCTGGGACGACACACTAAACATCTCCAGATTTCCAAATACAACAACAAATGTGCTCTCGGAGAAGCAAATGATCCCCACATCTCCTACCACCTACCACTCTCCATCTCTGTCTTTTTTTTCCCCTTCGCTGCTGGGCCTGCAGCCTTTCCCTTATTTTTTTATTTTTTTTGCTTTTTGGTCCTCTCCCTAATTATCTCACGGAGGACGAGGTAGCCCCGACCATCCCCGCCCCCTCCAACACCTCGAGTAGCACTGCTACTGAAAGACCCTGATGAATAATTTCACGTTTCTCTAGCCTTCTCTTTCTCTCGTCCTCAAATTGATTATTGTACAGAAAGCACGGCTAAAAGAGCAGCCCACTGGGTAATTTGTCTTTCTGACGAGGAGAGTTCGCGGATAGGTATGGGGGAGGGACGAGCAGGGGGGCTCGAATGATATGCAAAAGAAGAGAGAGAAATGTGATTATACACACAAAAAAGAAAAAAAGATATTGGATGCTTCGCCTGGTCTTATCTATGATAGCTCATTCTGTTTGATGTTGTGGTCAGAGGTACAATCAGGGAGAGTGGACATTTGCATGTGAGAATCTCCCTCGGAAAAAAAAGCGAGCACCCCCCCCCGAGAAGCATCCGCAACAACGTTGGGCCCACTGGAACGTAATGTCGTCCTGTATCTCCATCCCCTTCCGTGTTGTTCCTGCAAATCCCCATGACAAACACCGCCGCAGCCCCTGTGGCTGCAAACATTCATCTGTCAATGTTTGATTCCGCGTAAATAAGAGCGACTGATGCGCCGTCGGACGATGCCAGCCTCCAGGTGTTTCCAATCTCCTTGACAGCGGCACTCCCGTTTGGTTGGCGTGCGAGGCTCCCGGTGATGACAGGGATGGAAGGGGTATCATTTGGGCACCGCAGGAAAGATCACTGAGTGTGTGCACAGACACCCTGCCTTATCATTAGCGGGAGACATTCCGCGAATAAGCCCTGTTGAAATACACGCACCTATCCTGACTCAGTCGGCAACATTAGGTGAGTCATCTAAGTGGATGGAAGGGGTATTAGGAGACCGAGATGAGGTCAGCAGTGCGCATCATAGGTGATTTTTGGTTGAGGCAAGTGCACACCTGAATATTTGTTCAGTGACACTCAACACACACTTCTGTGTCTGTTTTAATAGGTTCCTCCACGCGGGCTTTGATTCTCCGCCACTGCAAAGCAAGGTGAATCAGCCCCCCACCGAGCCTCCTCTCATCTCCCCGTCTTTTCCTGCATGTACACCGCTGTACAGCCCTCATCGCTCTTCATTCTCCCCCGTGCCTTCCTGTCTTCCAGCTTCAATCTTTGCTTACTCTCATCTCCTTTGTTTCCTCGAAGCTATCTCAGCCATCTCTCAAGGCTTTGCTCCTCCCAGTCGCCTTCTTTCTTCTCCTCGGCTTCAAAACCTTCTCGAAAAGGCTTTCAACTACGCTAGATTTCCCTCACTGATTTTTTTAGGGCCCGTGCACGCTTTCCTTTTTTTTTCCCCTCTCCCTCTCTCTCTCTCCCAGTCCTGTTGTGCATTCTCTACCCCCACTAACTCCCCCCCACCACCACCAAACCCTCCTAATGGATCCCATGTCAGCAGAATACCAGAGTAAACCACACAACTGCACTGTGGCTTCATGTCTGTCTCTGCCTCAACGTCTCTCTCTCTCTCTCTCTCTCTCTCTCTCTCTCTCTCTCTCTCTCCTAGGTATGAAAAAACATGAGCGAGAAAAATGAATAGAAAAACTGCTGGCTGAAATAAACGATTCCAATGAGATTCTACTGACTTTATGAAGCTCCGTCTCATATTTCAAGTTTATAGCCCGACAGCAGCACACTCTGTTGCACGCTGGCCAACGCACATTCGTCATGTGTGAGATTCTGCTTCAGTCCATTCTGTTATTCGGTGAAATCTTTAACGTGTGTTTGATGATAAGGAGTCGGCGAGGTGATGTGCGTGTATTTCATTGGGGGTTTTTTTCTGCTGAAGCTTGTGTTTCCTTTGTCCGTGTAGCCATGGAAGCTATCACTAAACACGATAATTACGCACTTATTCTATGTTCCAAAGCAACTTGCTTTTTGGTAAACTCAGCATTTACTGTGCATGAGAGGATTCCCCCCCCCCACATTTTGTGCCACAGCATGCATCCCTGTGGAAATTACAGGGAAACGTGTTTAATAAATGATCCTGTCTCCTAAAAATGACATTTAGACACAACTAATTTGCAACACTAAATAAGTTTTGTTGGAAACATAATGCCACCTGATTATAGTATGTATTAACATTCTGAGGAAATGTTAATTACTGAAATATCAGTGATGGAGAGCGAACTAGTATATGTATCTATATGCTACTTTCTTCCTACATTCTGCTATACTTCAGAGGCAAAACTGATACTTTCTACTACATTACATTTACTGGACAGTTTTACGTCAGAGTTACTTTTAAAATGAGGATTTCACCCGATAGAGTACTGCAGAGAGGACTTATTTTGCGGGCTGACCTGCAGGTTAGCGACACTCCAGTTCCCTTGACAAAAAGCCAGTTGGATTTTGGATTATTGCCAAAAATAAGCTCTTTATCAAACACACACATTTTGTTCAGCAGAAATATCTTCACAACTGAGCATCACTTTCATGATATATGGAGCTCAAATGAAATTGGCAGAAGTAAAAAGCGAAGATTAAGGCTATAAATGTGCTATGTTAGGGTCGCATGACTTCAACATCACCAATCGTCAGTGTCCTACTACGCTATACTACACACTCTTTACTATAAACTGATCAGTCTACAAGTTGTAAGGTTAGAGTTGCAACAGCTTCCAATAGTGTCCGTGTTCCGCACGATGACGTTTAATGTCCCAAACAACTTCTGTAGTCTCATTTAGCCACTTGTTAGCAACCATATTTTTCGAGACACGTAAACACTAACTGACAACATTTAATAATATCAATAATGTTGGTATTTACTGGCAAAAAGTGAAAACCTCTTGAGCTTGTGATAACCATTAACTGTTAACCATTCAACAAACCTCTTGACTTTAAAGGGGACTGGAAGTGCATAAAAATGCTAATTTATTTTCACGTTTCAGGACTTATTCCTCTGGCAGTCTACAGATGATATATCCAGCTTTTTGAATACGACAAATAGTTAAAGACTAAACCGGTTTCTAAACTTTTTGACTTGTGATGTTATAAAAAGCAGTGTCACATTTTCAGATCCAAAATCCACAACAAACTGTTGGTATTGAAGGTTTTTGCAAACAACTCTAATCAAGGACTTGAAGCACTGGACAGATGATGTTTATTAACATCTAAATGAAGCATGGTCTCTGCATGTAATTATTTCATCGGCGTCACTTTGCCTACGATTGCGCCTTTAATGTGACACAATAATTCGAGTCGATCTGACACACAAAGTGCTGCTGCCGTCTTCTACAATAGCAGAGGCGCTGGCATGAGTGGTTTTCTTTCTGATAATAGACTTAGTGCATGGTTGACAATGAACTGTCTCTGACAAATCATATCCTATTTGACACTGAAGTTCATGTTGTGAATGAAAAGCGTTACACTGTGCCAATTATGTTTTTTATTTTATCAACAACGTGTCACAGTCTTTAACTGAACTGAGGTTCAAAAATCATTTTGTTGAGTACCAGGTGCAAAATTATAAATCCTGCATCGATTCAAAAATATCGGCCTTGTTTGAAAGAGAGTGATTTCAGTGTCCTTCTCTTTCAGGGTGTAATTTCCGAGCTCCATGTGGCTTTTTAGAACAAAAACAAACTCAAACAGTGCATCACAAAAAAATCAGGATATCAAGCGGAGGTGTAGTTCTTTGCCTCGTTCTCTCTCCGCACTAGTAATGTGCACAGAGGGGTGTAACAAGCTCGGGAACACGCGTGACGGACGACCCGGCGAAGCGCCGGCCGGGACAAGGTGTCGCATCCCCGCTGGGCGCTGTACTCCACAGGTACGCGGCATCCCAGGCAAGCCCGGGCAGTGACAAATGGACCCAATTTCCATTTATTTATCTATCTGTTGTGTGGACCACGGAACACATGCTGCTCTGCCCCCCCATAAATCTTTATCCTGTTAACACGACGCCGTTAAACCAACACATTAGCCCTCCCAAGCAGCACGGACAAACCAAGCACGAGCCGTGGGGAAGATCAACATATCAGCTGTGAAATTACTGGGAAACACACGTCGAGAGGACAATTATAAAATTAGTGTGCGCAAGTGACCTCGGTCATGCACGTACGCGCGCAAGACAAAAAATACAAGTAAACAATCCTGGAGAGCAGAGTGGAAGGGATGCACTCTGAGAATAAATCTGGGGCTAAAGCCACCTCACTTACAACACAGTAATACGTTTCTGCTGCTGTGGAGACGGAAGGGGCTGGTGGAAAGCCATGAGGAGTGATGGGGTCAGGGGCGAGGGGAGGAACACATTTATACTGTTTAGATTCGATAAGGCCTGGAAATTGCTGAGAGAGGCATCCACTTCTTGAGAGACGAGCAGCCTGTCGGTTGGCTCAGGGAGGAAGGCCTCGCGTGACACGACGCCCCCTCCGCTATTAACCCTGCCGGCAAAATCTTGCCTCGTGCGGAGACATCTACATCACCGACAGCCAATCTGACTGCTCCATCTACAAACACTAGAATTAATATTTCTCTCTCTGCAGGCCGGCTCACTCCCTCGCGCTCTTTGCACACACAAACAAAGTCATTTTGCGGCCTCAATCACACCCCCTTCTCTCTCCCTGACATTAACGCACACCCACAGAAACTCTACCCACTGCTTTTGTCATATTACCTGACAGAACCTTTTTTTTCTTTTTTCCTCGGTGCCAAGCAGCCGGTGGTGTGAATGGTTGAGCCGGCTGGATTTAATTAGTGCTGCGCCCATATGGATTTGGAAAGGAGACAGGCACACGCACAACCAGAAAGTATGTCACATTCCCACCTGATCAGCTCTTAACATTGCCCTTGGTGGCATGCATACACAGGTGCACACATGAATGCACACACCAGAGGGAAGGATGAGGAGGGAGGGGGGGGGCTTTGTAATCAGGTGATTTCTTTGCCGTAAATTTAATTGGTTTTAGCAGCAGTGCAAAGAAAACGTTCAGGTTGGTTTGCCGCGCCATGTGTGCAGAGACAGCTGCTGTGATGGGCAGGAGGAAGGAGGGAGTGAAGGGAACATATTGCTAAATAGATTATTTTTAAAAACCAGCGAGGGCGATGAGCAACATACTGTCATTCTGGCTGCAGAGATATGCAGATGGAAGGCGGGACATGCTCTGTGAATATTCACTTTGTCTTTCATTCACGTCCAGAGAAAAATCTACAAATTTCTCTTGTCTGACGATGTCAACTTCTGGCAGATTCACTGTTGTGAGTTTGTTAAAGCAGCTACAAGGAACTTTCAGTTTGCGTCAGATGTGGCGCCCCCTGTGGACAAAAGTAACGTGAGCACCATTACCTCGTGACATAAAGTTCTTCTGATCCGGCTAGCACATGCCGTTTGCAGTATGCAGCGTCGTACCGTACCAACAGACTACAAAGTCCCTTTCGTCTGGATGTTAGACTCCACAGTTTATCCCCAGCAGCCTGCTATTAAAAGTAGGTTTCATTTTGTAACTTATCCAGCCCGCATGAGGTGGATTCTGACCCAGCGACTGGCAAAAGTCTTTATCTGAGAATGTTTTATAACAGCCTTTTAGTATCTCCAAATTTGGACAAACAGCTCTACATGGACAGCCAATATTTTTCTGATGTGAATCCCACCATCTGTCCTCTCGCCAACTCTCATTTAAAATGATATTCTCCTAAAATACTACATAATGAGACATACCTGAGACAGCAATTCAGAAAACTCGACTCATCACACGACAGATGTTTTTAGCTTGTTATTATGACATGCAAAATATGATTATTTCATAGCCAAAGAACTATAAGTAATCAATACACTTCCCATATAACATGGACATGATAGAAAATACAGTCCACGCTAATGTCTAAGCTTCCAAATTGAAAATAGATCGAAACGAGCTTTTAATTTCAATCATCAAAATAACGAGCAGGAGCTCCCAACTAGCTCCGCGTCAGTCTGCAGCTGCACTTCCAGACATTTATCCTGTGTGCATGAAGATGATCAATTGGAAGGGCTAAATCCCAGAGCTGGAGATGTCGGGCTTAGTTACTTTTCAGAGATCCTTACTTAAACAAACCAAACTTTTCTAACAAACTGAATTTCCATCTTTTGTTGTTTATTGTTGGATCCTAGAAAGGTGCCGTTTTTTTCTCTGTTGAACTCTGGAATCTTTATTTTTAGTCAATATTTTAGCGGCTGTTGTAAAAAAAAACTACCTTACCTTATCTTTTGAAAGAAAACAATGAAAATGTAAATGACAGTGTTTGTGTTTTTGTCAGTAAAGCAATGATCTGTTGAGCTCTACAAACCCAGATGCCATAGTCTAACAATGGCATTGTTGTCGTTGAAGGAAAAAAATGCTTAACAAGAAAAAATGTGCCTTTAGAATCTTGACACCCTACTGAACAGCGCCAACAGTATAAATGAGTAAATACAAGATAAAAGAGGACTTTTTAAATAGTATCTTCTTAACCAAACAGACGCCTCTTCAAGCGTATGAAAGGAGCTGGTAGGTGGAGAAAAAGAGAGGACTTCCTCTCCGGATCTGGTATTTGCTCAAGTCATATCCTCCGCTAAAGTGCCTGTTTGTCATCTTAAGCCCGGCCCCAGAGTCAAATCACGCACTCCTCCTGGAATGACTCTCATAAATTGATCTGCTACCTGAATACCATCTCCTCATTTCTGTCCAACAATAACCTCAATGCACGGGCCTAATGGAGTCATCAGTGATGAGCTGCAGACTGAGAGAAGAGCCATAATTGGGTAATGGGGTTTGGTTATCCTTTACCCTTACCAAGGCTACTGAAACTGCTTGAATTGTGCTATTCAGTTTCAGCTGTATAAATAGTGACTAATACATAGCGATATATGCTACGTAATGCGATGGTGGTTAAGGCATTTTGCGCGGCTAAGCTCTGTATGAATAATGGCGTAATCCACTGCAATTATGGATAGATATCTTATAATTAGCCGACTGTAATCCCTCCAGCTGTCTTCCTCATAGTGGACTCAGCACTGTCTGGATCCAAATAGGAAGAAATGAGAAAAGAGGGCAGTCAGGGAACGGGATAACCTTTTCTCGGCAGACTATTCTGGCATTGTCGACTCAAATGAAATGTTGTCCTTCACAGCCCGTGAGGAGAGAGAGTTGCCTTTGTGTCCCGAAAGCCTTCATGGAGAAAAAAACGTAGCATGTGTAAAGGAGGGAATCAGGGTCGAGTCGAGGTCATTGTTAATTATCGTTTCCGCTCCAGTCTGTGGAGTTCGCATCTCCACCTCCCACACAACAAACCGCTGAACTCCACATTACACCCAAGGTTTTTTTTTCTTCTTCTTTCTGTCTAGCCATGGTTGACTTCCATTCTCTTAATTTTTCGATTCAGTCTCATATGGCAGCATGTGTCCAAATTAATTGGTTTGTTGTTGGGCGCGCTGTTTTTTTTCCGCTCTGCTTGATATCGTAAATATGCAACTGCTTGGGGGTTTGAACGAGAAAAAAGCGGGAGGTCAACGTACATTTCCGGTAGTCTGACAGTAATTTACAAGGCGAGGAACAGGGAGATTTACTGGGACTGAAACCTGTGATTACACCCAGTAGGTAACCCGTGTTTAATAGCATCCATCGGAGCGTACCGACTAACATGCGCGAGCTTTTAACGTCCCGGTGTTTGTGTGCTTGTCGTTCTGTTCACAAACCAAACGGGAGTGACAGCGAGGGCTATTTAACATGGCAGACTGTGTATACTGTAAACAATGTACAGCACGTTCCCCGCTGCGTGTTCACGGGAGTGTGAAGCTTCGTGCACTTCTCCCTCCCAGAAGCAATTTGGTGTCGAAGTCATCTAGCTGTGCTGTTGCTCCTCACTACACACATCCGCTCAGGGAGAAAACATTAATATCTATTAGGGTTATGTGACAATTCCCAAAACATTAACGACACTCTCACCCGTTTTTTTTTTCGAATGGCTAATTTCCCTTAAATTACAAAAAAACCCCACATTTTCTCATTTGCCCGTATACCCAGATAGTTTTGGTTCGATTGATTCTAAGACTTGGTCTGCTCCCTCAAGTACAATGGAGATGAATGGTGAATTGTGAAAAAAAAAGCACATAAAGCTACGTGTCTTTCCTGAACAAGTGGTCCCGTCACTCTGGATAATCCAACAGCATCACCTTGAGCCACTGCTTTCTAGTAAAATAACAGTCCCTATGGAAACCATTGAGAGGACGCTCACAGATGACGCTGTAGATTTAACAGCACATTACTGAAGACACCACCAGTACAGTCCAATATTTCATTGTTACAGCAAAACACTTAACTCAAACTAAATGAAACAGGAGTATTTTACAGTATATTCTGGATGAGTGCTGTAAACTTGGCTGTAATGTGCTACAGCAGTAATACAGGATTTCTATAAACAGTGAAAGTGCAACACCTGATGTCACATGTTTTGTATTATCCAGAGTAACAGAACACTGTTTTTGGAAAATAAATGTCGCTATTGTATCCGGATTTGTGCTGTTACCTTCCAAAACTGTGCTGTAAACAGTGTCATGGCAACTTCAAGTTACGGAACGAGACTCATAAATCAACTATCTCACTCAAGAATCACTTTTAAAAGTTTGACTACATAGCGTTGCACCTAGTTGCTAACCTCGCCTTTCTGTTTCTCTCGGACAGATACAAAAATAACAGTAAAAACAAAACGCTGCAATGGAGTTGCCAAATAGACTCGGGCGGCCTGCCCAAGTAAAGTCTGTGTGAGAAACACTGACTATTTTTAGGCTAAATTGCAATACACAATATACATCTTTATAGTTTGCAATCTGATAAAAGCACCTCAAAAAGGGCTTGGACTGCTGACAAAATCAAAGACCTCAGTATTAATATTCTGTCAAAACTGTAGGGAGGACTTTTGGTACTTTTATAAAAGATGATATGGTTTCACATCATGATAACGAGTTTATACCATGATGATGATGTACTATCGCTGTATTGCCCAGCCCTAAATTAATAGTTGGAAACCCACCAGTGACCTGCTCCAGTTAGAGTACAGTACATTCAGTATGATCTCCTGAAAAAGCATAATTCAATTAGCTCGAGGAGCGTTTGTGACCGGTGGAGTCAAAGGGCTAATCAAACAGATAGGATTTCATTCCTATCTAGTAAATGGTGGATACTCTCATCCTCTGCCCTCTCCCCTACTTATCCCTCTCCATCCCCCAACAACTTTCCGACGCTCCCTTCCCCTCGTCCCCCATGGCAATGTGAGGCGGGCAACAGTATCCGCTCTATTACAGAACCTCCAGAGATATCTGCCTTCTCAGCATGCAGTGGAGCTCGAGACGGTGAAACAGATACACGCACGTACAGTACGTGCACACACTCACACACACACGCACTCACACACACACACACACACACACACACACAGCGGATACCTCGGGTCTGAGATAATCAATGCCAACAGAGCAGCAGCAGATAGAGAGGGCGGAGAGAGGCAGACCCAAGGCCAAGTTCACTCAAACAAGCAAAACCGGGGAAAGAAAATACGCTAAGAGAGGTGGGAATACGAGTGCCCTGGCCCAAAATATTTACAATTCTTTTGTCTGCGTACAGTATATTTCTTGAGAATCCTTCAGACTCGATAGTTTATTTATCGTACATCGGCTTATTAAAATGATAACACATGCAGGAAACGGTACTGCGTGCACTCGGGGTAAACAAAAACACGGCATGGAAAAATAAGGAGACAAATCTGCGAGTGAATATAAATACAGTGTGCTTCAAAAATAAATGCATGAAAAGAAAGTATGAAACCTCTAATTAAATCAGATGTGCTGCTCGTGATCAGCCCCTGATATGTTTTTTGCTTGTTTTTTTTTTTCTTTTAGAGATGCAATAAAACGCGGGGGGCTGGAAGAAGCGCATGCCAGCAGCAACGACACATGGCTCGGGCTTTATTTATAAATGGCACTTTGTGTGTGAGCGAGAATAGGTGACAGCGAGAATACAAGACATCAATCTGACAGCGCTCCTACATCACGCTGGCTTGTGCTGTCTCTGCACATGCTGTCAACAAACCTCAAGGAAGAAAAAAAAACTGACAAGACACACAGGTGTCCGATGGCTATTAGTGTGAAAAAACTTCCTCATCTGTCAGTGAGGGGAACCAGTTAGTGAAGCAGCTGTCAATTAAACAGCAACTCATCTAGAGAGGCTTCTCACGCAGATACAGAGTGGACGAGGAAGACGTCTGTCCGCGGCGGGTGGGTGTGTATGTCGTGTTGCCTGTTGACGCTCCGGTGCGAGACCTTTAGTAACACATTTCTCACGGCGTATATGTCGTGCACGTAATTGATCGAGGGATGCGAGTAAAGGTTTTCGAGACATCGGCAGCAAACAAAACAGACAGCTCAGAAAAGTTCAGGATCAGAATCAGGACTTAGCCGACAGAAACTACATATTTATAGCAACATAACCAACGCTTATGAAAACTTTTCATTTCTTGGCATAATTGCTCTTATTCAAAGGCTCACACAACCGCAATAGCAGAGAGAGAGTTTTTTTTTTTTTAGGAAAGCCAGCACGCAATCAATTCAATGATCAATCCAGCTATGACTCCTGGTTCACTTCACTCGCTCCAAATAAGTTCATCCGAGTCGATAATCAGCCGGCCCTGCTTGGAGGCCGCTGGGATGAATTATTGGAAAGCGGCCTGGAAAAGTATATTCTGTGTGTATGTCTGTGAATCTTTCATGAGATGACGCAAAAGCCAGAGATGGGAGTTTGCTTACAGTCAACAAAGCAGTCAGATGAAGATCGGGGCTTTGTTGTTCCACAGTGTAGCAGCGCACGGAGAGATCTGACAGAATGTACATCTCAACAAAACACTGAAACTGCCAAATATATCCAACACCAGCCGACCATTTCTTCATCTCTGCATCAACGCTGTCCTTCCTAACATCAATAACGGAGTACACAATCCAAAAATTAACAATTATCTCTGAGACTGGCAGGATATGCTGGATGTTATGACATTGGAGTACTCACTAAGCCGTAAAGGTGACAAAAATGGTATAAATGCCCTGTTTTCTTGTATTTTCTGAGCCCGTATTCACTTTTCGGAACATCTGAATATACTTGTGTTTTAAAGCACTCTGCAGCCGAGGCAAATGTGCGCATTTGGGCAGGAAAGCACACCAGCCATTCACCTCCTCGACAATGTGGCTCCAGAAAACAGAGACGCCATCGAGCACAGAGCAAATAAAGCTGCCAGAGGAATCTCCTCTTCAGCCTGGTTGTATTTGTTGTGTCACCTTGTGCATTTACTAGTACATACAATAACATGCAATCAGGTTTGCTCGGTGAATACACACTTATGATTACGATTTCCGCCATTCATAAATGGTGCATTTTTTTAGTTAATTAAAGTTTAGTCAATAGTTATTTCACTGACAGCAAACAGTGTGATTCTTTATAAACACGCGTGCTATTTTGATTCCCTGTCGCCACAGACTATAAACATCTTAAAATCCTACTTTCTCGTCTATTCCACGCTCAGGCAATCAGTAGAATATGAGAAGTCTGACGGAAATATTCCATTCACAGAGTAACAGCTGGTGTTTGTCTCATCTTCCCCTCTCTCACTGACACTCATGCACACACATTATTCTGGGGGCAGACCAGTTGCTGACAGGTTGTCAGACAGTCAAATCA
Organism: Diplodus sargus; assembly: GCA_903131615.1. Taxonomy (NCBI): domain Eukaryota; kingdom Metazoa; phylum Chordata; class Actinopteri; order Spariformes; family Sparidae; genus Diplodus; species Diplodus sargus. The sequence goes on from CAEMYA010000028.1 coordinate 1,976,388, forward strand.
GCTGTTCGTCCCTCTGACCTCAGAGACCTGGAACAGAGCTGCCATGATTACAGGCCCTGAGCGCCACTTCATCGCAGCAGGCTGAGCAAATGCAGAAAGTCCCACATGACGTTCGCTGCAAGTTAATTGAGATGATCAATGTTTAACTAGAGGTTCAAAGGGTCACCTGACAACATACGTTGTAGTGTCTTTATGCTTCAAGATAAAGATAGCTCCCTTTTTTATAGTAGTGTTGAGAAGCTGCATTGTGGTGTGGTGGTATGGTGTTAGATACTGGGGCTACTCAATACTTTCTGAATTCTGTTTAACATGGAATAGTGCAGAAAAAAGAATATCTGTTCAATAACAACTCAGGTCATGTCCACCTTCTGTGGTTAGGTCATCTCAAAAGCTCTAAATAGCCTACTACAGATATGACGCATCATGATGTCACTCAGTAGTGCGCTGTGCTAAAATCACAGATGAAAGACTCACCCACAACAGTGCCAGGTGTCAGCTAGTGGTTTTGATAGTAGACTAGGCGTTCATTCTTTGAATCCCCTATTAGTCAGATAGATGACCTAGAAAACCACAACTTTCAGAAGAAGGGCAACGAATACTTGCTTCCGAAAGGAATCAGTTTCATTAGCATCACGGCCATAATTCAATGTGACATTTAATCCCAAAAATGCAATTGCGTTATTCTCCGAGAAACATATAAATATATTACACCGAAAACAAAAAAAAAATCATCCGCACTATAGCAGATTTTTCATGCTTGATTGTGATAAATTGCCAGTAGATTGCTGTTATGAAAATGAGCCAAATCCTGACGTGCTTTGCATAACCCCCATTAAACATATGGGCGTGTAGAAGACACAGATTTATGCCTCTGAATGTAGCGTGAAAACAACACATCTTTGGGTAGAGTCGCAGTACGTGGTTTGAACGTACGTGTGTGGACGGGCGTTTACATGTGTGCAAATGAGAGTGAGCTCCAGCGCTAAGAGCTATATCGCTTTGAAGATCCTTTTAATTATCTCCAGTCCCTCTTCGGTGTCTCTCGGTTTCCCCTTTACCTCTCAGCTTTATCCTCTCCTTCAGATGCCGGAGCCTCATCTCATGCCGTCTGTATTTGTGCGTCTTTGTTATATCTCCGCAATAGCCTTGGGAAGTCTGGGAGATACAGCGAGGGGAGTTTTCCACAGAGAAAAACATAGATTGAGCAAACGGAAGGGAGGGTTTTATTGGCAGAGGGAGTTGTGCATAATGAAATATTCCATCTTATCATATTCTAATGTATTTGACGAAATTATACTTTCCTATATTTGAGAGAATGAATGGAAGGAAAACCGTACCTGTAAACACCGAAAGGCGCTTGTAGGGACTCAAACTAGATTGTTAGGTGTAGCAGATTGAGGAAAACTCTCAATTATTCTCTCTCACCGTCTCTGTCACGCATAATATCACTGAGACCTTGAAAAATCGGCCTTGATGACACAGAAAAAAGGAATTTCAGGGTGTGGAACGAAGCTGCCAGCTAAGCAAACACAAAGTGTGAATATTAATTACGACTACATGCAAACAACGCAATTAATTGGAAAAATATTGAAATTGCCTATTTGAATTCTGCAATGTCAACATCACAAAAGGCTGTTGATGTTTAAAAGATTTTTAAAAGAAAAGCAAAGCGCCTTACAGTCACTTTTTTAAAAGCAAGGTTTTGGCACTATTTTATTATTTTTTCAGGTACTAGAATGAATCTCATTTAAATAGTTTTTGCTGTTTTGACTTGTGGTTCGACATTAACATTAAAAATATATATATATTAAAAAAAACCAGTACTAGCTTTTTAAAGATGGAGCAGCACCGATATGAAATCGCACAGACACGCCCTTGTTTTACAGTCTGCTGCTGTATGCTATTCACCTTACATGGATAGACACTCACATACACACGTTTTGTATATAGTGTATGTGACAATAATGGGAAACACATCGCTGGTCATCAAAGCTCTCAGTAAGCAGCTTCAGCATCAGCAGCCCCATCACAAACCTGTCTGCACATTCCCAAGTATTCCCACAGGAAAGAGATGAAGCGATGCCCCAGAAGGAGGAGGAGGAGGCGGAGGAAAGGAGGAGGAGGAGGAGGAGGAGGAAAATGGCAGAAAATAAGGGATGCAGAACTGACAGCCAGGCAGGCACAGGAATGGTTGTGGCGCTTTGGAGCTGTTCATCTCATTATTCAGCTTTCCATTGAGGAACCACTCCTTTCTCTCGCTCTTTCTCCCCTATTTCCTGCATGTTATAATTCACCACATCTGCAGCCTATTAGAGGAGATACACAGATCTCTGGTTGCAGCGGGTAAGCAGGAGGAACAATACTGCACAAACAGTGTTTTACTATACTGCTGCGCTTGCAAGTGTTTGTCACTTTGTCTCCATGAAGTTATTCACTGAATAGCTGTATTCAGATACAGTTTACAGTGTACAATGTGGTGTCTGGAGATTTGAATTTTTATATACTTTATATATACATATATATATGTAGGTTCTCACCATATCGCTTTTCATAGTAGCGCAGATGACATTTTTTTATGCAGATGAAATGTTGCTATACCTCACAGGTAACCCAAACAATTGCAGCTGGTTGGCTACATACCAGATCTGCTCATATTGACTGAATACACTAGGCAAATTTCCAAAGTTAAAATATATAACTTAATATATAGACTGCTATACAAAACAGTCTACACCCTGCAACATGTTAATATTTTCATTTTATTCAACTCAAATTACATTTAATCACTTTCTGCTGTCTGAATATTGCCTGAATTCATTGTCGATCAATAGTTTGTCATTAACAAAAGTCAGGGGAAAAAAGGCTTGAGGAAATATCCGAAAACACTCTGAACCACTGGAAGGTTGTGTCCGTTTGATTGACAGCAGCTTGCAGGCAGAGCAGCAGCCAGGGAACTAGAGAGAAAGAAAACCCGCACTGACTTACAAGCTTACAAGCCGTGGACAGATGCTGTGTTGTAAGTGGTGGGAGTGAACAGTAACGTCCACAGCAGCATCCAAACACGCCAAAGTGGTATTCGCAGTTACACACAAACACATTTTGTTTAATGTGCTGCAGCTGACTAGCTAATTAACTTCCAGTCTAGTCTACACAAGTGAATGTTAGCATAGAGCAATAATTTAGGGTCAGGGACTAGACATGTTCACGTTTGTAATATATCTAAGAAGGAGACTTGGGATTGGGATATGGGATTTTGCTCTTAGTCTGGCGTTTCTGTGTTGTGTAACTGTTTGCTGTCTGGCTGTCATAGTGTGGGTCCGCCTATCATTGAACGGAGACATCTAAGTTTTATGCAACTATGGTTTAAAATAAAGTGATTTCATTGACTGCATGAAATCAAGTACCACCTCTATGTAGACAGTGACTAAGTAGACTGGGACAGTATTAAGACAGATTAATGAAAAACATAGGGGACGACATCATGAGATAAAAAGAATGCCACAACTTTTCCATTTTGCTCCTGGCTTTGTCCAATGAGCAACACATGACACGAGATTTGCCAGACAGATGTGCACATTGGAGCAGAATAAACCCTGCAGTCTAATTTTAGTCGGCCTTTAAAAAAGGTCCAGTTTGTAGGATTTAGGGGCATCTAGTGTTGAGGACCCAACTGAATATCCCTCATCTCAACCTCCCCTACGGTCGTTTCAAAAAAACTCGAGAATGTGAGGAACCATTGCTAGGTTTCTTCATTCTGGGATTCTGCAGAAACATGGATGTGTAACACAGTAGACTCCATGAAGTGGACCTGCACCCTTGGTAGATATTAAAAAGGCTATTTCAAAAATTATTGCATTTCTGCCAATAAATCCCCCTTAATCCTATTCACTAGAGCTTTAACGGTGAATTGGTCTGACTGCACAGAGCCAACAATTTTTAAATGCATAGTGCCGTACTGTATGAAAGATTTTGACTCAAGCTATATTAGTTCAATGATGATCTTATTCTGTGTATATTAGAGACCGTGTACCTACATGGGGGATACGGCAGGACCACTGCAGGAAACAAGGGCCAAGCAAGACATCTGAATTTTGACTTGATTTTTCTTTACTACTACTAAAGCTATGTTTGTCTATATTACTTCAAAACCCTTTAAAAACCAACCATGAACACTGATTTATATTTCCAATGCAATTTGGCTGTCTGGTATTCACTCTGAATATTTGATTATGGTTGGCAGTGATAAAGTCTCTGCTCAACATAAGAATTTTGATTATCTTAAATGATAATCTGAGAACTTGGCATCTTAATCATAAACACCAACAAACATCAAACCACAATTACACGGCGCACATCTGGGAGAGGGTTCATTTTTCATTTTCGCGCCCTGAAGGGAGTTTTACTGAGCTTGATTTCTCGTTACAGCGTCGCAGTTAACTTTTACAGGGTGATGTGATATCACGCGGAGCAGACACTCAGAGAGAGCAGGCAGAAAGCTCAAGCGCATGAAAACTGACGAGAGGTTGAAACGAAAAACCGACATGACCTTTGACCCCACGCGGAAGATAGTATTAACCTTGAGCACAGATATGGCTGGTGGGTGCTGTTGACTGTAGCGTTGCAGAGTGACAGATAGAGGATGGATAAGGCTAATATCTGAGCAAATGCACAACCATCCCTCTTCTCTCGGTGACAGCCGGATTACTCAACCATGCTGTAAGCCTTTAATACCGCCACACTGACAAATTCACAAGTAAAATATAGGCCACACTAGACATATCGTAGCTTATGTCAGAACAGGGTTTGTTGCAAGCTGCAACTTGCTGATGGCTTTTCACTGCTAATTAATTTCAGTTGTTACAAACACTTCTGCAGCTGAGCACATGAGTGCTGGTTATTCAGCCCACCGGGAAGCCTCTCTCCCCGTGTCGCAAATCAGCCAATGAGTGTGACATCAGAGTAACCTGACACAGCAAAGCACGGAGATTTATTGGAAATGGATAAAATCTGGCTGCATTACTGCTACGAGGCTGCAGGGAAATGCAACCAGCGCCGAGGTTCAGTGCCGAGCGGGAAAAGAGGGGGAAAAGATTTAGTGTCGGGGGAAATGGGCCGAGCCAAACGGTGTCTCCCCGGCAACAGCCAGAGCTGAAATACATTATCCACAACAAGATGATATCCGACATGATTTGCTGGGATGTAGGGTGACATGCAGAAGACATGGAGAGACACCCAAAGCATTCTATGTAGAGAGTCTATCTTCCACAGACAGATTTGTTGACGTGACTCTCCAGCGCTGCTTTTCCCCGCCTTTGGCACATCTGTCTCTCCTCGTCAGCAAGTTATTGTTCAAAGAAAAGCACAAAAGGGAAAAACCTGCACACACAACGGCCTATTAATGAGGCTGCATAAGTCTAATGTAGACATCCTTCAACAATGCAGATACTCACGATGCCCGACAGCTTTATCATCACACATAAAGCCAGACGTTGCTTTTATTATCTTGACAACGTATTCCATTGTGAAATAAAACAGTAAAATAATGAAGTTGTGATTATCAGCAAAACTCAATATGCACACAGTAACAATGTCAAGGTCAGTTCCTTCTTTCCTGTTAAAGTAGCAACTGTCGTTTCAGCTGACGCACTTATGCAGCCGTTGTAATTCTGACATGATGTACACACGGACACACACAAAAGAAACACTTCTAAATTCTGGTAATATTTCCACACACCCAGGAACCATATGGTCTTCGTCTGAAGCTCCAGAGCACTTCCCGGCCTGCTGCAAGCCAAACAAACTCTTTCCTTGCGTCCTGACACTCTGGCACAGATCTGGCTCTTGGAAATGCTGAGCCTGAGGGAATATAGCGACTAAAAATTGTTTAGACAATACTTGCAGTGCACTCGCTCCAGACTGTAAACACAAACCAGCTGTCCCCTGAGTGTGATACTTACTCACTCGCTGATCTAACTAAAGGCCAACTGGGAGAGAACAAGGGAGCGGAAAACAGGATGAGGAACAACGAGGCTCGCGCGGCGTTCGCGGACTGTCACAGGCAATTGGAAATAAACACTGATATCTGACTTTGTGGCTGTGGATGAGGAGCGTTTACAATGTGTCACTGTTTGTGTATCAAACAACATCACTCCTCGTCTATATGGAGAGAAAATGACAACTTTTCCACACACGTAGCGCTCTGCTGCCACTTAGGATCTTTTATTGTGTGTATCCAGAGTGACAACAACAGGATGCTGTCAGCTACAGTGACAGCCATTTGAAGTGAGGAAGCATTAGTTAATGGATAGGGGCAGGCAGCGGGGGAACCTGACCTCTGAGAATCCTCCTCTCTCTTCGCCGTTTCGTACGTCTCCTGCTCCCGCTCATTTCCAGCGCAAGATTACAATCAAAGAGGAGCGGGCAGGGAGACGGACCAGGGGTCCCACCTTAAGCTGTCAATCTCACAGTGTGACTGAGCTGCGCGTATCCCATGATCCACTTCAGAGAGCGCGGCGTTGCGATGAACATGTCTGTCATGGTAATGCATTCGTGTAATTACCAGAAGCCATCACATGTCTCCCACTGGCTTTTCCCTTTCAACATATAAAAACAAAACTGCATAGATTTAGCATGATGAAATATGAATAGAGTACGGAGAGGGGTGTTTCATGCAATTTATCTAAGAAGCAGGGATTTGTTTGTGCAGTTAAAATCTGGTGTTTAAGTGGATTCGTAAGTGACTTGGGGAAAGCCTGAGATGAGGAGAAAGCCTTTCATAACGATACAAATCTGGCCTGAAGCAGTTGTGATTACTCCGTTCCTCCTCTACATAAACATATTGTATGCCTGTTACTTTAAATAATGTACTATATATCAAAAAATTAGGGGGGGTGCCACAACTCTACATGTGGTTCTTCATCTGTGTTCGTCTGTATACCAAAGGTTGGCAGGAGATGCACCGAGAGTTGTTGGAAATCTACATGATACTTAATGTCCTGAATTTCTATGACTTTAAGCAAAAAGTATTTTAACTGTGCACCTAAATCAACCTTATAAATTATGATTTTGCGTGATGAAATATGAATAGAGTACAGAGAGGGGTGTTTCATGCAATTTATCTAAGAAGCAGGGATTTGTTTGTGCAGTTAAAATCTGGTGTTTAAGTGGATTCATAAGTGACTTGGGGAAAGCCTGAGATGAGGAAAAAGCCTTTCATAACGATACAAATCTGGCCTGAAGCAGTTGTGAATACTCCGTTTCCTCTTCCGCCTCCTCTACATAAACATATTGTATGCCTGTTACTTTAAACAATGTACTATATATAAAAAAATTCGGGGGGTTCCACAACTCTACATGTGGTTCATCATCTGTGTTCGGCTGTATACCAAAGGTTGGCAGGAGAGTTATTGGAAATCTACACAATACTTAATTTCCTGAAGCAAAAGGTATTTTAACTGTGCACTTAAATTAACCTCATAAATTATGATTTGATTTGAAATTCAAAAAGAAGTCAATGTAAAAGCTGTGGAACTGTTATCGGTCTAGGTGGAAATATATCATGTAAATAGAAACATAGGATTAAATAGTAAGAAAATCAGAGTTGTATTTGGCTACAGTATAATGCAAGTTCTGCACATACAAGGAGCTAGCAGGTCCTATTAAAGGCCATATGTTTGTCTGAAGGGTGTTTGATAAAAAAATAATCAAGCTATTGATGATTAAATAGACCACGGTGGCTCATTTGGCCATGTTGTATAATCTTTTACAAGGAGATCTGGAAGTCCAGATGAAAATAAACTGCATCAGTTGAAACAAATAACACAGTCGGTCTTGAGTGTTTTAAAGTTGTCTGGAGTTAGTGAGAAAGCTACTGACAGAACATTTATCTTGGCCGTTTTCCCGGTCAGTGAGGCAGCATTCGATCCTTAAAAGTACGAGCACACTCGATAATACAGGCAGCCGAGTCGCAAGAGAAAATGTTGGCAGTTACCGCTTCAGCAAACATCTGTGTCAAATGTGTCATTTCACATTGACATTACATGTATATTACCTGACGTTCCGGTACTGACGTTTATGTCAGTACGTAAGTAAATGTACTGTACACTTTCGAGACAGTCCCTTTACTTCAGCTCTGGAGTTTCTTGGGTACTGAGTGACACAAAGCACTGGGTTTAAAATCAAGAACATAAGCAGAGTAAAAATGACGGGGGGAGAAACGTTAGAACGAAAACTGGATTATTTTCTTCTCCAAATCATGTATTTGTTTACATTCATAATATATACAGCACATGATGTGATGACTGATGTTTTTTCTTTTGCCGTTGGCGGACGTGTCTTGTAATCCCATGTGTGATATACATTTGCGTGACATGTGAATAAAAACTAAACTATCAGAGCATTCAACTGAGGGAATCAGAGGGGACGTTTCTGCCTCTCTCTTCACGTGCTCACGTGTGAGCAGAAATGTAGCAGTACAGTCGTCTTTCCCCCTGGCTCATTACTTCATCACTGCAGTGTTGTGGTCTAACCTTCAGCCCTGCCACGAGCCTCACTTTCCACCAGCAAATCGCACCGTCCAATTAGTTTCAGAATATAATTTATTCCCTTTTCCTTACTGAACCTAAAAACAAGTCTACCATCCAATAACCTTTAGAGTACACAGGCTGTGACTTTGCCTTCACCTCAATAAAGCGCTCCATGATTGAATCAAGTGGCTGAGGTCAATAGGACATATGTTCATTTCCCAGGGTCCTCGAGGGTCCCTGCAGGCAGGGGAAAAAATATGCTGAGTGTCTTCTGTGACATTTATTGGATGGGAACTACATTATATCGCTCTTTTTTTCCACCCTTTCCCTCGATCTTCATCTCTTCCACTTTCAGAAACGGTTTTTCTGTAGTCCATGTGCGCGCGTGCATGTGTGTGTGAGTGCGTGCACGTTCCTGTGAGCGTGTTGTGTGTGCTTACACAGTATTTTCGACCCCGTGGTCACGCTTCAGGCACCAGCACATACTACATCTGTCACTGTCTCTACCACGTCACCTCAATTTTCTGCATACAAGTTTCACTGCTGTGCCTTGAAGGACAGACACGTCTTCCTCTCCCTCTTCCCTCTCTCTCTCTCTCTCTCTCTGTCACTCCTTTCCTGCTCCCATCGCTTTACATCTGTCAGGCTGTCTTTTGTCAGCCGTCTCCACACTTTCCGTCGCCGTCCCTGCCTTATTTCGCTTGAACAAAAGTGGCATGAGAGGAAGTTTTTTTTAAAACAGTAAATTCATTTGGATTCGAGTCGAGGCCTTTTATGAGCAATTAATTTTCCACTTTAGCTTTCACATTTACTTTGTCGATAAGAGCTCAAATGACTCCGTGAGTTTCTTGTCAATATGCTGCCTGTCTCTTCCCTTCACAAGTCGCCCAGTCCTTATACTAATCATTCCATATAATGTGTTATAATATTCAAAACAGGCAATCATGCAAATTAACTATGACTATTTGATGTTTGTTGGAGTATTACACGCTGCACTTTACTGTCACATCGTGCATCAGTTGCTGTAACTAAAATAAGTCAATCACATACATTCCTGATCCCAAACCATTTGGGACACTGTGTTGAACAGAAATGGAATGTGATGATCTTTTTTTTTTAATCCTTATGGACATACTCAAATTGAAATGTTAATTATTTAAAAAAATATATTTAATACAGTAGGATGTATTCACTCAACACCTATTTTTGGCGACATCTAGTGGTTTTAGTAACAATACGGCAGCAAAGGAGGAAGTTAGGAAAACTATTATCAAGAGCAACAAGGACCTCATAGAGAGGAGGTCAGGGATGGACAATTGGGTTAAACATGCATAGGACTTTCACCTAGGAGACTTTGTGTTATGTTATCTTAGCTTACTGACATAGTAAACTACATAATGTAATTGACGTTGTGTATTTAACTAACAGACTTAATTTAACCGAAACCATAATCTTTTCCTAAACCGAACTAGTAAGTTTTAGTGCTTAAACCAGACCAAACTGCGATCGGATGACCAAGGTATAGCATGCCTGTCAGTGGTACACTGCAACAGTCATTTTGTTATGGAAACAGTGAAATATGTCATTTTGGGTGTCACTGACAATCAACCTATTCAGTCGTTTAGCTATGGGCAAAGGGTGTAACCATAATTTTATGGCAGTTCAGGCTCAATTCCAGCTCTTTATAATGGTACATGATAGCCATCCACGATTCTGCCTTATTGTTACAGTGTCATCATGCAGTAGTATTGCCTCAGTGAATTTGAGTGACAAACACAATAAGTGGCAGATGATGGTAATATAATGGTGTCTGCGCACAAATTGTTTGTCAAAGCAAAACATTCAAAAAACAGTAGTTTACTGTGTGTCGCACAAACCCCTAACACGTAAGCTGGAATCCGTTGTGAATTGTCCCCTTAAGACAAAGCATCCCCGAAGCAATTACACCCTACACAAAATTAACAACTGTCAGACTAACAACTCAGGACAAATGATCTGAAGCATTGGTCTATTGACAGAGTCTCCTTTGAACACTCCCCAGCTCCTCAGTCCTCTTTTAAACTCCCTAACTCAGCAGCATTTGTTGAAGGGGCTTCTGTTTTACTATCC
>CAEMYA010000028.1:1991068-2007574 GCA_903131615.1 Diplodus sargus
TGAAGCTATAGCCATGTATTGCGCAAAAAAAAAAAGCTAAAGTCAGTATGCCAATATGCTTACAATGACAATGTTAACGTGCCAATGAATAGCCGGCAGGGTAAAAAACACAAAATCCAAGTATGGCTGATGGGAAAATCACTTAGTGAGCGCATGTAATGATGCGAAGTCTTGAAGTTACTGCAGGCAGGCCTCCACATTATTGTTTGATAACATTTTGAAAGTCTTTATTTTAATTTAAATGAGTCTAAAGATACACATTGACATGATTCCACCATATTACTAAGAAAAATTGATTCATAAAAAAACAAGTTTAATTTAGACAACACGGATGCCCGACTCAATGCCCTGAGCAGCAAACTACGTTGCTGTCTATCTTGTCCAGTCATCTGTAGAATTATTATTATCATCCCATGTGTACAGACATTCTTGTGATCCACAATGGATTGTTTGGTAACGTATCGAGTGAGGGACTCCGACACACCCTGCACCTCAGAATCCACCGGAGAAATTACAGAGGGTTAGGGACGAACGCGCTAACATTAGCCATGCTACAACTGCTGCCGTCTTGTTTATACATGCCGCTGCCCTGCACGTTATAGTGGATCTAGTTTAAAATGCAACAGAATTGTATATACAATTGAACAAGTCAAATTCAAGACCTTTTTAATAACATTTTGAAGTAAATATAAGACCTACACGAAATACGGAAAAGTGCAGTCCCAGAACTACTTTCAAAAATAACCAACTTTTTGCATCCAAATCAGTTGCCAAAAGCAAGGGTGTTCAAAATCCAAACAACCTCCACTTTCAACGTCAGAGCTGAGCCGAAGACGGTTTGAATGTCACCTGAATGCGAGACAGCAGAGACAGCGCAGAGTTCAGGTAGAGCAGAACTGGATGAACTTGGACCGGGAACTGGTGACAAATGCGTACAAACGTGTGATAGTGTGACTTCGCTGGAGACTTTTAGAAGCTAATTGGTGTTTTTTTGATCTGAGCATACACTGCACTTCAAATTCATTATTAGGAATAGCTTTTAACCAACTGAATTCTGGTTGTTAAAGCAAACACTTGTTAAATGTACATTTTCCCATAGTTTTAGCAGATTCCTCTGACAAAGTCTTTCCAGAACTGCCGAGGTGTTCGGCGATAAACTCCGTCCTGGCTGTTGGTAAAATGCCACTTACGTTACTTCAGAAAGAAGTACAACACACGGAACTAACTGTGAATCTCACCAACACATTTCCCCAAAACAAAACAAAAAAAAGGTGATGACGGAAGTAGTAAATGAACATACATATTTAAGACCTTTCTAAATGTAATTTAAGACCTATATGTATTTAGGACTTTTTAAGACTTTTTAAGACCTTGCAGAAACCCTGATATAATACATGTAGTCTCTACAATATATGTAATCTGCTCTGTCTCTATCAGCTCAGGGGTCCTTGGCCTGAAACACACTGAAGACGCTTGTGTCTGTGATACGTGCACCAAAGTAGTACACTGACTGACCAAAGAACATGTTCAGACATTCCTCACTGCTGTGAGCGAATGAGGAAAGTTGGATAAACCCAATCTTCAGTGGCACAGCCGAGGAAAGGTAACAGCACAAATCTGGATTGTCACCTGCTGTAGGAATAATTAGTGTGTCCCACAGACTTGAAGGAAATGTTCCCACCGCATTAACGCTGAAAGAGTTCTGAATCATGTAGAAAATGAGGAAATTAATCTTAAAACCACATCAAAACAAAAACATATTGCTATTCCAGGCAAAACCGCCGTGTAGCAGTGGGCACAAATTGTAAATATTTAATTCATGTGTAATTTTACACTCCGTCTAGACATTTAAACCTATAACGGAACAATATAAACAAGGTGTCCGCTGCGCACACATGCCGCCTACCTTTTCTTAATTGTGTTGGGCTGACGCCTAAGGGTCCATGCAGCTCCCTAAGCTCCCTGGCATTACAGAAAGGCAATATCAGCCAGCCACAAGTGGGCCCCCAGAAGAACAGGCTTTATCTGCAAAGGGCCAGCCGCCAGCGTACAATCAGTATGCAAAAACATGCACACAGATGCACAATGGAGTACATACATGCACCAGCAAAGGTCATTTGTAGCACCTGTGCCCCTACAAATATGCTTTTTTCCGTCAATCATCCCCGAGGCGGTTCTGTTGTCTTGTGAAGATCTAGGGCGAGAATGGGAGTGAAGAGCCGCGAAACACAAAAGGGAAGGGAGTGCGTCTGTGTAGTTCTGTCTCAGTCAGCGAGAGAAGAGGTGGGTAGAGAGTCTGTTTCCTCCACTACTGTGCAACTCTCTAGAGAGTCAACTACAAGTGCAGAAAAAAAGAAACTGAGAAGAAAGCCATAGTGTGTAGGAACAACAAGGTATTTTGTATTTTTATTCAAGTAGGTTTGGTGAGTAGGGCAGAAAAGAAGAACGGAGGTGGAAAAGGGGAGATGATGAAGGTGGGGGGGAGGCAGGGGCTTGAAAAACAACAAATCATGAGTGCTGAGATTATAATAACAGAATGTGACAAATATGAGTGTAATTTACAGCAGCGTTGGTGGTCTGGGATCGACCTCCCCCAGTGTCATTTACAGCACAGTACCGTAATGTATTTACAGCGCATGAGAGGAGGCTGCGATGAATGTTTGGAACCAAACCAAAGAAATATACAGAGAAAATATCAACTATCACAATCAAAATGAGCGTGCTGCACCGAGGTCACACTCGCTGTCGGCTCGGCGTGAAATCTGATCCTTTCAGACAGGCTGACAGACACATGGACACACACACACACACACACACACACACATATACTGACACACATGTTCCTGAAGCATCACTTGGAGACTACAGTTTTCAACTTGGTTTCACGCTCAAACTCAAAAACTTTCAAATGCACTTCTTATATTTACATAATTGTCTCTCTGTGGGTGACATTTATCAGTGTAAAATGCTGCAGACTGCCACCCCTTGTTGCCGCTGACAGCTGCGTGACACAATCAGCTTGCTCAGTGACTCTGACACCAAGCCTACCAGAGCCACAGGGGTGGAAATGGCAAATCTCCACCTGCCGTTTCCGTGGGATTACCTGTGCTCGAGTGCCAGTGCCACTCCAGGAAAAAGCAGCAGCCAGATAACAATGGCAGGCAGATTTTGTGGAGGCTTAAGAGTGTGCAGTAAATGGAACAGCTATGTCTTGTTAAGGAAATCCCTTTTTGTTTCAGTCTGTAAAAGTCATTTAGTTGTCTCTCTTTTCGGTGATCCGTGGGCTCGATCGCGGATCAAAGTCTACGGGTTTTAATGGCGAGACAGAGATTTCCAGAAGTGTCTGAGTTCACAGCAAAAAACTCTCGTAAGTCAAATGACACCACATGCTTGAAGAGACAGCTTTCCAAGGCCGGGATCAACAAGGCAGATGTCAAGAGAACAAAGCAAAAGTGACACAGGCAGACTTACGTGCCTTTACTTACACAGAGAAAGGACCACGGTCGCGCGAAAGAGTGCTGCAGTGAAACCCTCAAATGAACTAAGTGAACCGCTGCAGTTGTTTCGCGTTCAGTCAGTGTGAATTAACTCCGAAATTGTCGGATGGATGTCGGCACTTCTGCACTTTGGCCTGACGGACGGCGCAAAGTCTCCATTAGACAAAAATAATGGATTAAGCATAACTTTACTCTGCTGGATGAATCCTGGTGTCTGAGAGCTGTCAGCACCTCCATCCTAAAATACACTTCACAGACCCAGACGAGACAGCCCTCTGACTCTGAGACACTTAAATCAGAGCAGCAGCAAAAGTATTAGTGTGACAAGTGGGTGATATTATGCAAGCGTTTTGCTGTGCATCGCTGCGCTACCTCCGGTATTTTTAAGCGCATCTGATTATACAGAAATGTCAGCAAAACATCCGGCAAATCCTCTCGTCTCAGGTCGAGTTCTGGCTAATTTTGAATTCAGCGCCGCAACGAAGGTGCTGTAAGACACCGGGAGCACGTATTAAAAATCTGGGCAGACTCGCTCATAACAGGTTACATGATTGAGAAAATTGCGCTCAAACACTCGCAAAATACCAACTACACGCTCACAGAAACTATGTTTCTCCGTACTAAAAATATAGAGGGCAGCATATCAACAGAGGAACCAACAACCACTGGTGTTTGCTCGCTATCCTTGGCTAGTTATTGTTGGCTAGTCTTTGCCGGCTGAAACTCTTGTGTCTGTTGTGGTACAAAGTGGTATTTTGAGACAGGGACTAGCTGGTTAGCTTGCTATCTTCAGTAGAAATCTGCGACAAAGTACATCGTTGGCACAGCGTCAACGTGTTGAAAGTTTTAACCTAACATGTCCTCCCATATCTTACAAATTACTCCTTTTAAATATGTAGACGGAGCCAGGAGACTTAACGAAGCTCTGCCCTGCCAAGAAACAGTCCAACATATAACCCTCCTAAAACCAAAACCGTCTGCAGGGATCAAACAAACAACAAGAAATAATGTGTTAATAAGTAAGCTTTAACAATCCAGGCAGGAGGGACGGGACAGGCTGGGGTTACGGTTTCCAGCCTTTACGCAATAGCTGAGCTGCATGTTTAGTTTCATATAATTTGATATCAATCTCCTCCATCTGACTCTCAGCATGAAAGTGAATAAGCATATTTCCCAACATACGGCGGGCTGACTCATTGGAAAATAAACCATTTGTGTTGCTCATCCCTTGGAGACACCTACTCCAAACACACACACACACACACACACACACACACACACACACACTCATTCATTTGTAAAGTTAAACACAGGCAACCAATAAATGCCTGACATTCTTTCTCAGGCTGTATAAACTACAATTAAGTGGAACAGTTGAAGACTGTCATTCACCCAAGTATGCGGGGGAAGGAATGTGAGCGTGTTTCTGTGCCTGTGTGTGGCCAGGACGAGGTGTCTGCAACCACACGCTCTCCCACCTTGTGCAGACACATCTGATCTTCTTACATTACATTTGTACAGGTCATTTTTAATCACGTGGAAGTTGGGCAAAAAAACTATGATAACGATGCTGTGAATCAGAGTTTCTTCCCTCTGCACCCGTCCTGACGACACAATACACAACGAGGCAATCTCCAGAGAGGAGAGTCAAGGTCACGGACACGATAACGCCTTTCCAACCGCAGCGCCCAGATGTTCAGGCGAGATACCAGCTGAGTGGAAATGCATGAGGAATGCGCTAACTCGCGGAATGGTTTAAGAATTCATATTACAAGATGCAGAGGAAAGATTTTTTTATCGATTAATCTATCAATTATTATTTTCAATGAATCAATGAATCTTTTAATCTATACAATGTCAGAAAATAGTTAAAAATGCAATTTAGTTATTCATGTATGTATTGCTTCATGAAGTCAGCGCCTAAATTGTTATTTCCAGCTCAATAATCCAAGATTGTAAAAAAAAAAAAACTTTAGGATGCCAGCTGTTAAATGCTCAGTGGGAAGGTAACAAGCAGAGAAGTCCCCAGGGCTGTCTGGAACCAGAACATCGCTGGTAGACGGTAAACGTCTGAGCCAACTAGGTCACCGGGACACTTCAACTGGAGAACAAATTCATTGGGCTGTCAAAAAACAAAACACAGAGAGCAAAATATATTGCATGTTTCATCTTATATTCCTGCAATCAGACGGAAAAGAATAATATGTTGTTGCCTCAGTTGACCTGTTCATTTATCACATGGTCAAATGCACATGGCATATGCCCAGCTATGCAAATACTACTCACTGCCAATCTCTTATTATTCTAAATATCATCAGTATTTTCTACACATTGCGCTCTCTATACGCTGACTGTCCTGTATGTTGCTCTGACATATGAACAGTGGAGCCGAGATGTTTGATTGTAAGCGGCTTACCTCCAATGTTTGTGATGAGACACACCTTTAGAAGCACACGGCTGCCTGGAACGGCCGGCCGCCCATCTGAGAGGCTTATCCTCACTCCATTAAATGTTCAGTGGAAGGTAAAGTGGCTGTATAGGCCATTGATTATCGCTCAGGCAGAGCTTGAAAGTCAAACTTCCCATGAATACAGACAGACCCTGAATTGGCAAAGAGGAGGCTTGTTTCAAAAGAAAAAAAAAAGATCCACTCTGAGTAGATTTTTCGGACTGATTTGCGACAGCTGCCTCATCTTCTCACCGCTTAGTGACGTCGTAGTCTGCGGTATTTAGTGTTAACAGACTGTATAATGTTTGTTTGACCATCTGTAGTTTGTTTTGTCCTTTGAGGCTTGTTGTGAAGTTGTAAAACATTCTTGCTACACTTGCTAACATTAGTATTAATACATTAATATTGCATTGGCTTCATGCTGTGTCATTGCATGTCACGAGTGCACTTCTGCATGGCCTACATTTATTTTCGGCCTTAATGGCGCCCCTGGTCGTGGCAGCCCAGATGTGAACGGACTGTCACACTGTGAGGGGAGTGAGACTTCGCCCTGAGCATCAAACCCATCTACTAAAAACGCAAGCTCTCTCTCTCTCTCAGGACTTCTGCTTTCTAAAGTCTCACTCCATACATATGTGCATGCGGGCGCATATCAACAGGCGTACTTAAAAAAGATTCCAGCACAGAGAAACAAGCTCCCGTTTGCCTCTAAATCGCTCGCCTGACTCTCAATTACTGTCTCTGTAATGAAGAGGCAGAGCGAGTGGCCGCAGCGATGGATGTTTTCGGACTGCAGTGGCACTAAAAGCAATCACAGCATTAGCTTAATAGTCCAAGAGGACGTTTATGAGAGGGTACACTCAGCCACAGGAGATTATAGGTTAGTGCTGTGTAGATTCGCTCAAATTTTGTTAATAACCCGCGTAGTAGAAGAAGAGCGAGATCAGTCCCAAAAGCCCCGTGGTGTGAGAGCAGGCGAGCAGCCGCTCTATGGTTTTAATACCCTGATAGTTGAGGAACATTTACATCTGATTTGGGCAGAATAGCTTGACACTTTGGATGATACCTGGACTGTCATGCCAAGAATTAAATGAGAGGATTGACACCACTCAAATGTTAGGTACGATGCCAGAGACGGTGGGGGGACAGTTAGCCGAGCTTAGCTAAAGAAATCAGCCCTAAGAGCTCCAGCTTAAACTGTAAAACCTGGCTCCTCTTTCTGATTCAAACCCACATGACACCCTCTGGTGATACTGGTGCCCAGTTATCCGAGCTGCCTGCCACCTGTCTCCCTTGCGTGTGCATCTCGGTAACATCTGTGCACAAAGACTTCATGTAGGATGGGGAATATTTACAAATGCCTATAAAGAAATGCCTCTCTCTTCTTACGGAGGTAGTGTGAATTTGGTGCCTGCGGTCCACAGCGATCAACACAATCAGCCTCTGACTGATAAGCAAGTAATAAAATGTATTGACTAGCAGCAGATTTAGGAGAGCGCGGCGTGCTACTTGCTCGTTTTCACAAATTAACGCGCTAACTCAAATGTGCTTTGGCGTTTCTCAAAATGTTTTTTTTTAAATCTTTTCACGCAGCCGTCGGGACGGTCTGGAAGCAGCAACGGTTGTCTGACGTGTTGGCGGCAGACAGGCCAAGATACCAAATGGATATCTTATCATAACACAGCTGCTGCTGCTGCTGCTGCTGCTGCTGCTGCTGCTGCTTCTGCTGCAGCTGCTGGTGCTGCCACATTGTTATTTGGTGGAAATAAGGGAACTCATTTTAAATATTAGGTCGTGTTAAGAAGGAGACAAATCTTTATTTATCAATAACAGCAATGTACGACGTAGCAAAACTTGTTCCCTGCATTTGACCCATTCCTGAGGAGCAGTGGGCCGCCAGTGGGTTGGGGACCAACTCCAGATCTAAGCTGGAGAATTAACCTAATAAACAGGGTTTGATGTTGTAGAAAATCCACGCAAATATGGAGAAAACATGCAACTATAACTACAAATACTACTGTAAATCTTTCTTTTTCAACAAATTCTGATGCAGTCTGCTTGTTGGGCTGCGGCACGCACAGGCCACGAAACAAATGGGAGTCCCTCCAACAGCTTCCTATTCAAAAAATTAACATCCAATCCAACAGTAACATACGAATCACTGAATTAATATATAAAGCCAAGAGCTTCATCTATCAGTACAGTGTATTACAGGTAAACCTAACATGTGTATGTTTTCAGACACTAGTCTGACATCAGTACCTGCAGAAGGAGCAGCAATACTACAAGTGTCATTAAAGCATCGCGCTGCAGGCAGCCGAGAAGTCAGAGTTCAGCGTGGATGACAAGCAGCTTCTGGGGCTTCATAATATCCTGACCTCTCTTTTCACAGCAAACCTGCTTGTGTCACTCACTTCCACTGGCCAAATATCATCTTAACTGTGTTCCTGACAAATTGCTTTTCACTTCGCTTTTTTTTTTTGCTATGAAGTATTGACGTCAATCCTTTTTTGTTTTTATCGCTACGTAGTTAAAAGCTTCCCCTCCGATGAGCTTTTCCAACTGATTTTCAGAAGGAGATTAAAACTGCTCATCTGGTAGTAATTTGAGAATTTATCTGTGTGAACAGCTTTTTATTTGGCTCCATTCGCGGTGCTGCTGTTGATCACACATGCTGGCACCGGGGGGGCTCGGGGGCGGGTTGTTGACGTAAGGCAGAAAAGCCCCGGCTTTCCAGTCTGGATCTCCGTGTCGTGTGGATTGACTTTGAGGGTGCGAGTCCAAAAGTCTCTCTGTGCTTTCACGATTATCGTGACAGAAGCTGCTCTACCTGTTTACCTACCTGTTTCTGAGGTAGACTTTGCGCACTCTAATAAATCGCTTTAAGAGTGCAAAACTTAGCTTACAATCTAAAAAAGTATCTTGGCAACGGCCGTAATGATCTGCCGGTTGAAGGGAGGTTCACTCAACTGTTAAATGTTATTGTAATTATTTGCAAGGGGGGAAAAAAAAGCTGAAGGCAACAATTTGTCATAACTCTCATTGCCAAACCAACGCTGATTGGAATAAAGCAGCTTTTTAAAGTCTGGCTGCAGTCCACGCTTGATACCGATCTTGCACGTCACGATAAAGTAGTTGTTTGAAGTGAGCGAAACAGCGCAGGTATTTTGGGTTGATTGGAAATAAAGTGTATTTCTTTTGCCCCTCAGTTCTTATTGGTTTAGAAAAAGTTATGGGAGGAAAATGTCTGCGGGATTAATGGCTGTCTGAAGTTTCCTTTTATCTCGGTGCTCATGCACACAGATTCTGAACATGAAGCTAATTACTGCATTTCACAAAGCGGCCACCGAAGTCTGCAGATGTCACAGTGCTCCCCCTCTTCCTAACACCTTGACACCCTCCCTACCCGCGCTGCCTTTCCTTTCCTACGCCCCCATTAACCTGAGGCACTTTTTTTTTTTCTCCAACATGATAAGATGCCATTGGCTACCATACCACTCTGCAACCCGTTGTTGTATGGACTTCTGAAAGACGGCCTTCGGCTACAATGTTACCCGGCATTGCATGGGGAAAATGGAATGTAAGAAAATACAGCCGCCGATCCAAGACGCTATTTTTCTTCTCTTTTTTGATGACACAAGCCTTAGTTATATAAACTCTAGGGTTGAATTAGCAGATGGAAAATTTGAAGATTCTTGATGAGAAAATAAATAGATTAATTTTTTTTTTCTCGTGAACTGGTCAGGGAGACTTCAAAAGCCTCGAGTAAATGTAATAAAAGCACCGTAATAAGATGAGGGAAACACAGTCAAAGAGGCTTAGGATATTGCAAAAAGACGGCCATTATTATGACCATGGAATAGATAATTGCATATCACATCGCATCGCTCGTTAGATGCCGTAAATCCCTGGATCAAGCAAAGTAAACAAACAATCTCTTTAACAGGATTCCAGATTCGCTTCAGAATGCAAGAAATCCGGCTTTAGAATCTCCGAAGCGATCGAACAGAAACACACAGACTCCAGGTATTTGTTTTTGGCAAATATCTCCCCTTGAATCATCATTCACGGCGCGTCACACGTCCTGCGAGTCCTACATAATACAAATATCTCCCACCGGCTCTCCCACCAGTTAATGAGCCTGCGTGTCAAAATGCTCGAGATGCTTCGAGAGACCGCGTTCCGACCCCAACCTCCGCTTAATGAAGGTAACATTAGGTAGGTCCTCTCGCTGTAATAACAAGGTCACTCCTGAGGGCATAATACTCGTACTGATCCGACCGCTCGCCTCATCACCGCTGAAGGACTGGGGGTGGGTTCAGATGTGTTCTGGTCAAGGCTGTCACAAGACATTTTGATATCAGAATGGTGAGCTGATGTCATAAAAATCTTCAAATCAAGCCCGACAAACGTTTTTAAAAATCAGTGTTTTTTTAACAGTCAATTGAACTGAACTGAACGCACCAGCAGCTCCGAGTTCCCCGGCTTATCGACTCCATAAGACAAGTCACTGGGAGCATATGGATTCTATTGATTATTAGCCGCCTGACTGGCGAGGAGATGACTCACACAGAGGTAATCTTGAGAAGCATCTCTGAGGTCTATGACCTTTAAAGCTGTCCTTTCAAAATATTAATTCTCCCCATTACTCTCGAGGAATACCGTCCACTCTGGAAGCAATCACCGCAGCATTTCAATCACTGCCAGCCCGGATGGACAAGCCGTAAGGTTACAAGGACACAACACTTTGTTTCAGTCGTGTTTGTCTGATAAAGAAATAAAAGAAAGATCTGATAATTCGAGCGTACGATGTGCGGGATGTCCTCACAAATCACTTATAAAAACTGCAAACTATAAGGAGCAGATTTATTTAGAGAAGTAATTATCCGAAGTGCCTCAGCGCACAGCCAGCTGGACACTGACCTCAGAACAGGAAACGGAGGCCAAAGGAGAACAAACAGCCCGGAGAAAACCACAAACCCACGGGAATTTCTGAGCCAGCCTGTCCAGATGAGCGTTGGCTCACAACTTGAGGTTCTCCTGACAATTATTTTGAAGGGAACTGAGAGCAGCATCTCGGGATGGTAGGAAGATTTAACAAATGAACATGACAACTAGTTCTGCAAAGCCATATTACGTCAATATTAAGCTTATTTTCTGCAACCTTCATTTCTTTATGATGCGGTCTGCGACACAGTCGACGCAGCCGCGTTTTGTCAGCCTAAATCGATGACGGAATAATTTTGTTTAGAGCAAATTGTGTCTGGCTGATTTAATACATCACTGAGGCGGCTGTGACCATGAAACTTCAAGTTTAATATTTCAACTTTATGCTCGGCTTCATCCCTTCAAAGTAAAACAGTTTTTTTTATTTCATTACTCAATCACTACATGAGACTTTACATCTTCTTCGATGTGTTTGTCTTTTCCTGGTTTTAAAGGCTGCGTTACAGTAAAGTGATACCATGTTATGAACTTTCCAGACTGTTCTGCTGCTCTCTTAATACCTCCCACTTTAAGCGTACCACTGGTCATCCCTACAATACTGTCAATATTTGGATAAAAATACCATTATCTTGTTTCATGTTTTAGCTCATGCTTGAGTTGTTGTTCCACCGCAAGAAGGTACTATTTTGCTTCAATAAAAACTTGCCCATGCAAACAATTAAAATCGCTGACTGGACAAATGACCTACGCTGTGGTTCTTTTTACAGGGATGCGTGGAAAAGGTTGAAGGAGGAAGCATGGTTGTGGGAGGATCCCTCAGACATGGATCCAGCTACCTCTGTGAGGCTTTAAGACAGTAATTGATTCCTCCCCCCGCCCAAAAATAAGGAGTAGTGTGTGCAGGAGTGTGTAGGTATGTGTGTGCCCGTGTGAAGGTGTGATGACCTGTGAACTCCCGGGCCCACGGGCACTTGTTAAAGCTCTCAGTAGATTCCCCCTCCCCAGGGTTGGCAGCCACGCTCGGCCTCACAGCGCCACAGGAAACCGGCGAGTAAACAAGGGAAACAATCATGAATCACAGCTTTCGGCACACAATCCACAAACACACATTAATAAAAACAAGCTTTACGCTAACGCCATTACGTATGCATTTATGCACATTCAGTCAGATCCAAACAATTGCCGCAGCGTCTGCTGGGGTTTGAGAGACAAGAGGGAAACAGCCTCGGTTATTCCGCCGGAATAGTTCTCGAGTTCTCATGGGTATCTGTGGAGTAATAATGACCCCGAAAACATCTGTGTCAAACAGCGTTCATTTGGCACGGCCTCGTTTTTACTGCGGACTTGCGTGTGTGGATGCTCTGTGCGGCAATGAGCTCATAGTTTAAGGTTTAAGGTGGACATCTGACTGAACTGAAGTCCAGAAAAAAAAAACAGGTTTGATGGATCTAAAGGATTCGAAGCTGAAAAGAGCAAGGTATGCCAGAGACGCGTGCTAAATTAGCATGCAGTGCACCTTCTTTAAGAAACGGCGTAGTTTCAGCACATTCTCAGTCGGCATGAATAAAGCAGCAGAGAGCAGCCACACCTTGAGCACATGCCTTATTCCTCTCACAGATATTGGGGGTATTCCAATGGATAAACAACATTAATGAAGATGCTTTTCCAACCACGCCACTCTGCAGCGAAGCTTATTAGCTGCATTATTCCTCAGGAAAGAACAGAAGGTATTTGACAATTCCATCCAGCAAACAAAGGAATTCCAGTACAAAGATGTCCCATCAGCCCCATCATCCATGGCGAAGAAGTCCTCATTAGCAGTGGGACTCAGCTCATCACTGTCACCATCACAAAGACTGCAGGGACTCTTGTTAGCTTGGGGGGGGGCGCGACGCAGCAG
This sequence comes from Diplodus sargus, assembly GCA_903131615.1. Classification (NCBI taxonomy): domain Eukaryota; kingdom Metazoa; phylum Chordata; class Actinopteri; order Spariformes; family Sparidae; genus Diplodus; species Diplodus sargus. The sequence continues at coordinate 2,003,862 of CAEMYA010000028.1, forward strand.
GCCAGCCTCCACCCAATCAAGCCATCGCTGCTAAAGGTCCGGCGTTCTGTAACAAGTGCCGCGCAGTATTTTGGGTCACACCAGTCAACCTCTCGCAGCAATGAGTGTCAGTCGCCGAAGCAGCGTGAGTAAGTACACGTGAACTCTGACCGGTGCACGGCTAACTCCGGCAGGTCGGCCGCGTGTCTCAGTCAAACTGTTCCCCACAGGGATGCACGCCGCGCCAGCGACGGAGTTAAGCTGCGTTCTGCGGGGTCTCTGAGCCCCTCTTGCGCTCGCTCGTTCTCTGGCAACACACTCATGAGAGCTTCTGCAAAGGTAAATTAAGCCTCAGAGGGCCTTGGTTCACTTATTGCTAAAGTAATTAGCCTAGTTATTAGTCCAGTTATGACGACATTAATCCTGTGCGCTTCGAAATCTGCGATTGTGAGACGAGCAGGAGGGGCCATTCTTTTTATTCTCTTGTGAATCCTTGTGTTTTTAGTTTTTTTTTCTTTTTGGAGAGTGTTTACAGGCCATCAAACAAAGCCGGCAGAGCGGCGAGGCCGGTCGCAGCATCACTCTGGGGATGCATAATTTAGATCTGTGGGATGAAAAGGGGACAAAGCCATCTCGATACGAGCATATGCTTTTAATGGCCGTCATTTAGATTATTATGTATCGTCCAATTACCGCTGGCAGATTTATTATGCAGGAGATTAAACTCTCAGCGAAAGGGGAGTTCAGGTTTCCCTTTGCTCTGAGTACGCTGGAGTCACTTAACAGGAGTGTCGTGAGGAGCACGCTGTTTGAATGATGAGCCATTGCATGTTCTTATGCTACAGCGAGGATACCACGGGGGGGGAGGATCAGTTGGTATACATTCGACAAATGTAGGTTGGGGAAAAAACATGTAATCATTTTGATTGCAATTTGTAAGGCATGGCTCATTTTCAAGGACAGCGCATACGAGCCTGGCAGCTCTCCCGGCTGTAATGTTTGAAAATCCCTGCAATCTACGGGCGGACGGGGACGCGGTAAACACACGCACGCACGTGTTTAAACAGGACGCGCCGTGCGCATTCTGCGTTCCTTATCAACTCATTCAACTCATATATTTTGGCTGACGACTGCAGTGCCGGGCCCATCACAGACAGTATGTCGGATACGCTCGACTGCACTGTGACTGTGGCCAAAAACTAAAAAGAGAAGAAGAAAGCTCCCTTTGCCCGATCTGCAAGATGGCTGAGTACATTCCTCCAGTAGGGGATAGGTTTCCTGTAAGGGTGCCTCGAGTGAATAAAGCAACAGGCAAGGGCAATTAAAAGATTTTATTGACCCTTGAAGTCCTTGTAGACAGTTTGTTGCTCGCACTTAAGTTCAAATTGCAGAGGAATCCGAGAACTTTCTAAAAGACACGTCTAACTTAGGCACACATCTCCTCGAGTGCTCCTGAAACTCTCCGGATCGCGTGGTTACCGAGTTTGTCAGTTTGGAAATTGAGAGACAACGAAGTGGAAAATTGGTGTCATACACATTTTTGTCCTCTTGATGTGGACAGGCGAGCCTTAGTGTGTTTCCTTTTTAGAGTCACCACTGAATTTTGAAGAAAAGAGCTGGTAAAAGGCCGCACTATATCCACACGTTTACACTGCGCGGCACGCAGCCTCCGCTACGGGATGTTTGGAAGAACATTCAGTGAATCATCTTCGGGTTTGGAAAGCGTTTCATAAATAAAACTTATCATAATATGTTAATTCGGGGGAGCGGCGTCGCGGCCAAGAATAGCGTTAAACCCACATGTGTTTTGAAGCGGGCAAAGCTTGGGGAAAAAAAGATAATCTGCCTCTGTACTGTCAAATAAAGGAAGTCCAGCAGCAGAGAAAGACATCACTCACTGTCAGCCCGAAAACGTATTGTTCTTTTTTCATTCTGTGACCACTGCTAATGTTACTGACAGCTGTCTTTGTCTTGCAGAGTGAACACAACTGGCGCCAGCGGGGGAATCTGAGGGACCCGAATTTTCTAAGGTTACTGGCGCATATTTTCACCAAAAAACCATTCAGCAGCTCTGAATATGCAACATATACATATACAGTATAGCCTGAGTATATATGTTTACATCTCCAGAGTTATAAAGGTTGGGACACAGAAATAAAAACACAATGCACCCAGTTTTATCAGAGCCCAATTATCCAGTCATGTGTGTTAACAAAGTGGTGAACCTCCCATGATCCTTGCTAATGAATGACTCGGGAGGACGCTCCTTTCATACCCACTCATGACACTTTGACCTGTTAGTAAACCTGTTTTTACCTGTGGAATGTTTTTCTTTTGTTGCATTTTCAGTCCTAGTGGGCAGAGGAGGTGATGTCTCCTGAGGGACACACCTCTGAGGTCTGCTACTTGACTGTGACACAGTGTCTAAGGTCAACTGGGATCAAGTCTAAAGTGAAAAAAAAAATGTGATTGAGGCAATAAATATAGTGGAAAGTAGAGATGAGAGAGTAAGATATATTATTGGAGATCCTTATCCTGACTCCGAGGGTGGAGCCCACGTCTTTTCAGTCATTCCAAAATCCTCACCCTGTCACCGTGGCTGACGGCGCAGCTTGCGCACCGTGTCCTCCCACAAAAAGAAAAGTTCAATCCGACGTGTGGAAGCGTGTTCAGCCAGTTTGCACTCAGATCTCCATTAGCGCTTTTATTTTTTTCTTGAGAAAATCTAAGGTCAAGTGCTTATAGTGCTATTTTTAAGTAGTTTTACAGCATAATTTGATGATAATCTGGATAATATCTGAATTACAATCATCTCGTCCAGGATAATCAGATCTGTTTTTTTTACTGACTTGTGCCACAATCACCGCCTGCAATCTCAGTTTTATATCAGTGTTGTTCTTGGGCTAATCATCCCTAAATGAACATTGACCTTTTACCACAAATCAGCACTAATGGCAGGTACACAGCATGTATAATCTAATCTTTCTTTTTTTCTCTGCCTGAAGTTACTTTATCTTTTTGTGTGCCTACAAATCTCCCTCTCTCTCTCTCTCAAAAATAACAACATGTGTAGAAACAAACCGCCCAGCTGTGAATTACGCATGCACAAACACTGACAAAGATACAGCCTCCCCTCCATCTATTGGCAAGAACGCATCCTCACAAGCCTGACTGGTGCAATGGGACTGCCCAAGTCTCTCTGATCCTCATTAACCTGCAACTCGTGTAATGCATGCGCCCACTGAGGACTGGGGATGCTGATAACCTCCCAGTCCTGCTCTGACGCCTCACATGCATCTGTGCGTCCCACTGATGCCATCATAGACATAAAAAACGCTCTCACATAAACTCTATCTTCCTTTTTTTTTTTCCTTTTTATTGTGGCATTTAATTTCCACAAGTGTGATAACAGCTGATATGGTGGGCCAGGGGCCACATGCAGGACACAGATCAAGAGGTGGCCAAAAATCCCCCGCACGGATCAAACTTAGAGGAATCTGTTCCAAGCATCGCCACTGAAATTACTTTCTGAGCTTTTATTTTGAAACCCCCCAGCCCCCGATTAAAAAAAAACATTTTTTAAAAAGTGAGATATGAGGAAAAAGCTGCATCAGCGATAATCAAAACACTATTACCTGAACAAATCTGTAGAAATGCCAGTAGACAGTAAATCCCCGTCAAACAGGCAGGCATCCTTCAAGAGCAGCTGGACGCGGCGTAAATCCACTCACAAT
>CAEMYA010000028.1:2007617-2018612 GCA_903131615.1 Diplodus sargus
GAGGGAGGGGGGGGGGGGAGGTCCGGTGCTCGGAGGAGAGTTCCTGAACTCCACAGGACAGAAGAGATAGATAACGCTCAGAGCCGCTCCTCCTCCTCCTCCTCACACGGTCGAATCTATGTCGGAATCAAAGTTCAGGTCAGACATCGTTGAGAAGTAATCCTCCTCAGCGCCACTTTGGGGTTTCTCCTCCGCTCCGTCTGTCGAACTCCTCACTTCCAAATGCCGGTAACTTGGCGGAATTCATCGGTGATCAAGACACGCTGTTTAGTTCCACTTCAGAAAAGGAGCTTTTTTCCCACAGAAGAGTAGAGAGCAAGACCAGCCAGCAGAGTAGCAGTGAACGCGTCTTGTTGCGCTCACTTTGGTGGTTCGAATGTGGAGTTTTTTACGCCCGGGGTTTTGGTGGGACTGGCGCTGGTTGGATGAGGCGCCGTGCGTCTTCTGCGCTCACTGATGGTTTGGTTTTTCCTACCCCAGTAGGAGGCTTCTCTTCTTTTTTTTTCTGTTGTGCGCAGGAGATTCCTGCGAGTCAGGCACCATTTAACCGCACAAGGATACATTCGCAACACGAGGCTCCACGAAGGCTTTCACATGAAGCCCCCCCTTGTTAAAAAAAAAGATCTGGGCAACAACAGCATGATAAATGTTGGAAAAACAGCAATGTGACTGCAAAGCACACTGGATGTTGTGGTTGTAGTTTCTTTTTTTTTAAAAAAATACATCCAATAGTAAGAATATCAAGTCCCATAATACAAGTGGTTTCAAGCTGACTGTTGGCTGCACAGAATTAAAACGATTAAAGTGTCCATCATGATCGGATATGTTCAGAAGAGCCTTTTATGAACTGAAGAATTTCCCAAACCAAAGAAGTGCTCAATATTTTAACGTGTCTGCAGTTGAAAGTGAAGAGCTTTTGACCTTGATGAATGATTTAGATTGTTTTTAATATTCCTATCAGGACAGAGGGACGCGCACTTTCTCTTTGGTCCTTTGTAAAAAAAAAAAAATGTTTAAAAAGGGGGGAAAAGCCCACCAGGAGCAGCTCAGGTGTCATTTATGAAGAATACTCTATTCATAATGAGCCAGTTAAATGTGCCTTCATCCACACCCTCCTGCAGCAGCAGCAGCAGCAGGAATGTGCTTCTTCTTTCGATGACAACAATCGATTTTTGGAGTTTTCACCCTGTGACCTCTCAGCACACCGCTGGGAAATGAAATGACATCACTGGGAACATAATGCCGAACTTATTATGTCTTAATATCAAACATGTTGCAGTAATAATCAGTCAGCCTGAGGGAAATTCTACTTTAATAAAAATGCATTTTAAATGGAGATAAGATTCAGTTAATACAGCGTCACATCGCTGACCTGCTTAACCTCAGCGTGTCTCTGGTTATCTACAGCAGGTCAGCGCGCCCTCTGCTGGCTGCAGGCCTGCAGCACAGGCAGCTGGGATAGCACAAGCCATGACATCCCCTCTGTCCTCCACTGTGGTTACAAATGAGTGAAGCGCTTTAAAAAAACATCACTAATAAACGTTTAATGTATGGTTTATTCAGAGGAACAGTTCACCCAAACATGAGGATTCAGTAATTATCTACTGACCGCCATGCTAATGGGAAGTCAGGAGAAGTTTTGTTGTGCGCCAAACATTTCTGGAGCTTCACCGCAAAAACGACATTATTCCCTCTAAACAACCCGAGGAGATGGGAACAAACACTAACAGAAAAATGTCTCCGTACAGCTCATCTGGCGTCATCCAAGTCTCTGGAAAAGATCCAAAATGGATTTGAAAAGGCCATAATATTAATTGTTTCTGCTTAGCTAAAAGCGCTAACGTGCACCTGTCTGAAGTAGCTGCACAAGCTCGACCGCGGATCGAGGGTGAAAACAATATTTTGTTCTTTTCCATCATTTTGGGATCTCTGGGCTTCCGTAGACTTGGATTGCACCGTACGAGTTGTATGGAGCTATTTCATGTTTTATTTCAGTTGTTTATTAAGTTTTAAAACAAGTCCTCATCTACTTCATTTGTTTAGGAGAACGCAACCGCAACGCTCTTTTGCTGTGAAGCTCCAGAAATGTTCCGTGAACTTTTTAACACCTGGGTGATGAGGTGATTACTTAACTTTTTATTTTACATTTTTGGGTGAACTTGTCCTTTAACAAACAGAAAAGAACCCTAGCCCCCAAATTACCAACATGGAGGAGGTTTTGGCCTTTGTTCTGAAATACATTATTGGTATTCAAGCTTAAAATTCAGTTTGCTTCCTAATTCTCCTTCCTCCACGCTGAAGTCTCCAGAGCCACAGAAGGATATGCAGGCAGAGCACAAAACTGCACGACACTACACAAATATGCCAAGCTGAGTGCATGAATAATTCCTGCAGTAAAAAGAATGTTTGAAAATTCCTGGACACATGCAGCCAAAATTAGTAACAAGAAGAAAAGACATAATTATGTATTTAGAAAAAAACTCAAAATCTCCGCGTCTCGCTCGCACGCCGCAGAAACGCACAGCAACGATGCGCCTCGTCTTTGAATTCACATTGTAGACTGAATAAAGTTTACGTTCCCGGCCCCTCCCTGACCCTCCCGCCTTAAATCCTTTAATTGCCCATTGTGGACCACTGCTGGCTCTGTTGAATGGAGCCTGCTCTCTGAGATGAGCCATCACAGTTGGTAAACAACCAGTAAAATATGGGAGATTACAGACCCACCACGAGCACTGTGGGGCCTTTATAGAAACGTACACTCAATTTTCTATCCAATCATGAAACCCTTTCACACTCCTCAGTGCCTTCTTGTGTGTTTTTCTTGTTTCCCCCCATGTTTGCAGCAACATAATGGTACTGGAAAATGTATATTTATCTATATATAGCCTACATTTTTGCTATTTTTCTTGCCATGTCCCTCAGTATTCTGCTTTAATTATGTGCATTGTTGCTATTGTGTTTCTTTTTCCCCTACAAGACAATCAACATTGTTCACATTCCTATATTTCTTCCAAGTCAATATTATCCCCACTATATGAATTTGGCAGCTCGCTTGGCTGAGACTGAATAACTGCTGCAGTTGTACCATAACACCGTAGAGGACAAATATGATCTTGGTCTTGTAACGGCTGCATAATTAGTCTCATTTCATAACATGTTCAGGAATAACACACATTAGGGGCTTAAAGCGCAAACGATCGGTTCAACAGAGGAGCTCTTCGTGCACGTGTGGCCTCAACGGTGCACAATACGTGTGGTAGTTTGTATATTCCATCATGCATTAGGCAAAATTTGGTCACGATCCAAAGCATCTCCAACACCAATATTTCCCGGAACAGATGGTGTAAAAAAAACGGACACAAAGACACGCGCGTCTTCATGGCAACGCGGCAACAGAAAAAAATGGCAAGGATTTCAAGGAGGCAGTGCCAAGAACTGAGACCTATTTTTATTTATTTATTTCACTCCAAAGCAGCTTTCCAGTTGGTGCGGCGCCAGGGGGAGGAAATATCTCCAAAAAAGCACAAAGCCAAATCCCAAAAATATTTATGATGGAATAAATAATTTGGAATCTCCACAGAGCAACAAACTTGGCCTCGACCAGCCCCTCTATCAGTGACTGTTGACAGTTTTGCCCATGAAAAATACAGACATGTGTTATTTTTTGTGAGTCCGTACCCGACATCAGGAGTGAGACGCGGTCGGCTGCATGAGCCGTGCAGATGTATGTACAGACGGTTGTGTTATAACACATCACTGCCATTAGCTGCACATTTCACGACATTATTTTCCCCACTCCAGCTCTTATTTTCCATACCGACTCTCCACTCTACCTTTTACCTATAATCCGTGACAGCTCTTCGGGTCTTTCATTTCCCTCCACTCGTTTATATCCTTGCCTATTTGCCAGTAGCTCAGGGTCGCACAAAGTGTTGAAGCAGAAATGAGGACAGCCTTCACCAATCCGCAAACGCACTGAGAAAAGCTCATGCGGCGGCCGTGCCTCTGCTCTTCTCCATCTCCCTCCAAATTGGCAAACCGGCAGTCACCCGGATGGTCTTATCAGTCGTTAAGACTTGGCCATCCTTTCAGCTTCTCACAATCTTACTGTCATCTTTTTTTCCCCCCCCCTACCGGGCCACAAAGATTTTAGTTATGAAAAAAAAACAGACTGCTTATCTTGAGAAAAAGGAGACAGATAAAGAAACCTTGTCTGAGCCATTAGCTCCACATAAACTGAGGAATCACATGGACGCCAGTAAAAGCTCCAATTTAAGATTCCATAAAATAAAATAAAAACATTTCTATGGTGCCCATTTAGATAAAAGACCAGAAAAAAAAACAATGTTATCTCAGCATCTCATTTTCTGTTTCTGTGTCTCTGCTCAGCATGTAAGTCAGATTTTGTCAACTTTCAAAACCAAGGCGTCTATCAGGAGGGAAGAACTCCTAAACGCTAAGCTTTGTTCTATCCCGCTACATCCCGTGTCAGAGCCCTCCCCATAAAATGTCAAAGCGGAGGGAGAGGGGATTGAACCGCGTCGGCTTTGGACACAGCACTTAAGGTCTTCGGCTGCTGAACTGGCATTAAGTGGTATTAAGAGTCTTTGTCAGCAAAAGGAAACAGAGTCCTCTTCTTGGGAATTGGGTTCAAATTCTGAATCAGCACAACCTTGAGCACCACTTTACTGACTGCTGCCTTTGTCACAGCTTATTTCTTTGAAACGATTTTTTACGAGATAAAACCAAGGTAAAAGTAGACAGCTTAGAAATAATTGGATGAAAAAACCAAAATGCTAGTTTTATTAGACACATTCTGCTGTCAGTTACGCAAGTGTATTCTTTGAATTGGAGAAGGGGCAAGAGTACACTTTTGACTGATGGCTGATGGATTAACTGCTCTATAGGCTGCAGTGACAACACCAGGGTGGATGACAAGAGACGGGCAGGTGGGATCCACACATGTAGCTCTTGATAAACAGGGCTGTATTCAGCATTAAGACAGTACCTTTGTATCCAAAGCTGTTGTCTTGTTCGGACGCTGGTTCAGATGCAGGTGGTTGGGTGATGACCTCACGGTTCCTCCTGTACCTGCCTGTATCTGTACAATCAAAACGAAAACGTACACAATTGTAAGATGTCTCCTACTTTTAAGTTCATTCTCAGTGTATATGCACCGACAGACACACTTGTGCATGTTGAATATTGGACCATGTCACAAAACATGCTCTTGCTCTCCCTCCTAAAATCAGGTTTTCAGTTGGCAAAGAGAAAATGTACACTTTCAGTATTGAACATGAAAACAGCCGCATACTGTGAAACTCTGCACATACATCAAGCCCAAACATTCAACTGAAACAACACATTTTTGTGACTGGAGGGGGTTTTTAACTGATCCATGTGTGACACAGACGTCTTTTTTTCCTCGCCTGAGATAAACCATGAACAGGAAACTAAGTCAATAAATCTCACTGACAGATGAATGTCGTGAAACTTTTAAAGGGGAAGCAACCCTGAAGAAAACTGTCTATTTAGTCCTTCAGGCCTGCTTGTATGGGAATCTTCCCATACTACCATCTGGTTTAAGGTTCGGTATTCACATTTATTAAAGGCTGCCAACAGCTGGATTGATAGATTCAAGTCTTCCGTTTTTTTTTCTTTTACATATCTATCAATTTTATTAGGACGTGTCTTCGTTATCAAGAGGGTGGTGGAACAGAGTCGAAATCAAAAAAACAAACCAACAACAATGCACCCGCGTCCTGCAAAGCATAGTTAGAATTACATGTCTGAAATACGGCACCTACAGCTGCTGAAAAGTGTCGCTGCTATCACACTGACGGCGCTGATTACACAAGCTGTCTGAACACATTCTATTACTCTCCAGTGCACCATTACTCTTGTACTAACTTTCACGATCCTTTCTGACAGAAATGACTCAATCCGAGTCAGACGATGACTCATCAAGTTGAAGTTAGTTTGTGATTGTTTCATGAATGCATGCAGGGAGAGAGATATTTCCCCCGCCACTAGATGAATACATTTTGTTTTTTGCTATGGAAGCACACATTAGGAGTGGCAACACTGCAAGGTGTAATCAAATTTAATCACGCCGTCACACAAAGTGTAGGAAGGCATTAAACATCTGAGTCACAGGAGGAATACGATCTCCTCTGTGTAAGCAGAAACTAAATCTAATGCGGCACACATCCGAAACTACCGACTGAGCAACCAATAAACCTTCAGCACAGTTAGGAGTCCGCGACATTGCTGCATTATTGATTAACACGATCTGAAAGATGAGAATTTTACATAATATCAATTTATTAAATGCTTACATGCACAGTCATAAAGTTTCCATTGATTTACCCATGTTTTATACGCTGACTGTGGCAAAGGCCTTGAGTCATGATGTTGTATGAAGATACTCCACTAGAGGGTGCCACCACTTCAGCAGTAACAAACGCATGTGCCTAACTTTTCCTTTAGTCATTGTCATGTTATAGTGCAGATTTTTAAAATGTGTATAAGTTAAAAATCCATTTACATCTGTGAAATATTTGCTGCTGATGATCAAAATATCTATTCGAAAAGATGTGCAATAACTTTGTGTGGTTGCAATGAAGAAAGAGACATGAGTCGAACTTTAATAAAGCTGTGATGAGTGTCTATATGGAGGTCATGATACTGTCGTTGTTCTTATGAAGTGAGACATTAAACCTTTCTTAGCTGAAACTACTTATTTTTCCTCTCAAATTATATCTCATGGGGATTACATTTTGTACTATAATACTGGATAAATGAGGGCAGACAACTTCACTCAACTTAAAGCTTTAAGCAAATTGGGGGTGCTCTGCTTTATCAACATTTTTACAAAAAAGTAATAAATACAAGGGTTGAGCTCTGTGTCTTAAAGTCTTCAGCCACAAGAGGACAGCATAACTGCACCCATAAGGTGCTGAAGTTCTGCTATCATATGAGTTTTGGTGAATATATTTTTCTTTGTTCATATAGAACAAAAACTGACATCTGAGTCACTTTGAAAGTTTTTCATCTTGTATTCAGAATGGCAAACCTATCACCACGGAGATGGTATTCTGTTTAGGAATATATCCTACTTTATGTGAAAAACTCTTCAAGAATATTGTCTTAAAAGTTATTCTATCTTTTTATATTTTGTAAGTGAGTAAAGTGAATTATTTCATACAGCGTTTTCACGAAAGTAGGGTTATAAACGCTTCCTCATCATAAAAGAACAATGACGATGCTACGTCACGTGTGTCTGGTTAATGAAGAGATTCTCACCTGAAGTGTCCACGGCGTGGCCGGGCTGCAGCTGATTGACACAGAGCAGGCTGGTGAGAAGGAATGTGATCGGTGATTGTAGAGCCAACATGGTCCCGAAAGGCCCAGCCTGCCTTCAAGAAGGACCTCAAGAAACCTGAAACCGAGAGACAGGCGAAACTTATTGTGACATCACAATAGCACAGTGAGCTTTCAGTTAGCCTGATTCTTTTGCTTTTGTGTCATGCTGATTATGTTGACATTTTCTGTTTTACAGTACGTCCCACATACCAAAGCTGTTCTGTGACAGTGATGGGCAACGCAGCCATAGCTAGTCCTATTCATGCTCAGAACCCAGGCCTATGTAATGGGCACATGTATTCTGGTTACTAAATCTCGACAACCTTCGGACCATAATTCATTGCTGTACCACCTTTGCTATATGGAACATGTGACTCATTTTTGTGTCATTCTGCTGTGAATATTGCAATAAAAAAAGGAAATTTCACTAGAATAACAGACTTTTATTTCAATATTATAAGCATAATAAAATCCTAGCGTGGTAATTATTATTTTTTGTTATAAGGAGTTGTGAAATCACACAAACTCATTGTCCACCATCCACCCTGCTGGCGACCACAATGCAGACCATGTTCCTGTGTGAAATTCCACTATAAAGGAGAGAGGGAGACAGATGGACTTTCCTCTGAAACCCACCCAACACACAGCCAAACTCCGAGTCTTGTCTGTTTCAGTCCTATCCAATCCACAGATAGCGAGGGAATGCAGATTACTACGGCCCCAGCGTTGCTTTTCCTATCATTTTCCAACACGCGAGTCAGCTTCTAGAACATCTCAAATACGCTCCCTGTGTGCTTTGTGCAAAACTGTGTGTGCAGACGCTTTGTCTTCAAGTGCTCCATCAAACTTTCATGCGCTCATACATAATCCAAGTCAAACACCAGACAAACATGCTCACGGTTACCTGCTGCATATTCCAACCTAAGCCCCCCAAAACAAATACACACCTCCACACACACACACACAAACACAACATAAAACACACTCTCAACTGGGAATGGTGATGAGACACGGTGACAGCGCCAGGCGAGAGGAGTAGGAAGTCAGTTGTACTGATCAGCCATCTGTGGTACAAACAGCTTTGCGACTCATCCTAGCTGTCTGATGGACAGCCAGATTCCTGGGATGTCTTGGCACCCGGTGCCCACCGGCTCCATGCTCCACTTTAATTGTTCTGAGAAAAGCGCACCAACAGCCAACATTGTAAATGCGCCAAAACTTGAGCAAAAAGTGAATTTTCTGTGCAAACGGTGATGAGAGGGGTTATTGTTTTTCTGACTGAGACTGAAAGTACAAACTGGTGATTTAATGAGTTACTGTTCAAGTTTAATATTTTGGGTTTGTTTTTGTCAACAATCTTTCATGAAATCGCAAAAAAATTATTAAATATGACGGTCTACGGAAGAAACAACATTTGGAATGGCCATTTACAGTACTCTTCAATTAAGCTGATTTTTGATTAAAGCCTTGATTAAAGACAGCTAGAGAGGCTATTTATTAATTTGTTTTAATGCCTAATTACACATACACAGATTCATCTTTATTATAACCCATCGTAATCTAACATAATACATATGGGTAAATATGAAGGTATAGATGCCAGTAGTGTGGTTCTAGGGAAGGCAATATCAGTCTGTTGTTTTCAGTTGTCCAGCCCTTTGATTCAAACCACAGACTCTAAAACATGGACAGGTCTCTGTGATCCATACATTTCTGAGGAGCCACTGTGAAGTTCAGTGTGGCAGCTGCAGCATCTTGACAGAGCTGGAGAAAGGGTGGAGCTGAGGTGGGCCGCGTGAAGCATTGTTACTGACAGCTAGGCAAACAGCTAGCGGCTAAATGTCAGTCCAAGCGGCAAAGGCCTTAATTATGCATACATTTAAGCCTCAGCACAATGTAAACAGGTTAACTATGTAAAGAGTTACAACTAGAGCAGCTGTAATGAGAAGGAAATTAGCAATAGAGACCAAATCTGTGCTTTGGACCAGCCTATAAACACCTCCAAACATTATTAAAGCCACAAAGAATATCATTCAATCGGAACAGAAAAAGGATTACACCCGCTGAACATCAACATGTAGGCATTGGCAGTGAGAGCATGTTAGCATGCTGACACGTTTAGCTCCACTTAGCACCACTGTGCTCAGCTAATGCCTCATAGAGCTGTTTACAGCTATACTGACTATAGACACACATAGTGGTGTCATTTAGTTATATGTCATGTTCTTCATTCTGGGCCGGATTATCATCGTCTTTTATTATTATGCCGTGGTGCAATTTATTCATAAAATAAACTCAACTAAAGATGTTACAGTGTTCGTCCCATCCAGTAAATATGCTGATGTTGCAAAAGCTACGAAAGCCAGAAACAACAATATCACAGATTAATATAATATTCATATTAAAGTCTGCCAATACATACTGCACACGGGTATATTACTAACATAATGAGAGGGGAAGATTGCATTTCACAGAGTGCTGAATATTAAATGTGGGTGGTAATAATAACATTGCATTGTTTAGTTTTATCTAACATATCTATATGGAGAATACAGACAGGAGGATGGTAGAGAAGTGGGTGTAGATGGGAAAAAAAACATAATAAATCCTAGATGTAATTTAAAAAACATACCAGTGGGAGGAAAAGGATAGAAGTGTGTGTGTGTGTGTGTGTGTGTGTGTGTGTGTGTGTGTGTGTGTGTGTGTGTGTGATATAGTGGTAACTGCAGTGGAGAAATGTTACCTTCACACCAAGACACCTAAAAACCTGATATGAAAAGACCAAGGAAGGGATGGATCTAGTGAAAATTGTGCGCTCTTCCATACTCTGTCATACAATAGTTGCCCTCCTCACAAACACAACTGCACAGTTTCCCTCACAAAAAAAAAAAAAAAAATTACAATAAATATCTATTAGAGACATCTGCACAGACTCTGAGCTAATGGGGAGAGTCTGCAGATCAAAGAAGACAGGACTGCTGATTTCCCCTTCCTTCTCCTGTCTGCCGGGGAATAATCACAGCTTACCATCTAACATATTGTCAATAAGACAGATCAGGAGCTCCCTCCTATACCACAGCAGACAGATCACATACTGTAGAGAGCACTGGAGCGTGAACGGAATCAGCTTTCAGCATCCCCCTCCCAATCTTTTCTCCCTCTTAACTTCAATCCCCTGTACTTGCAGAGGCAGATACGTGTAATGCAATATGTTACACCAGATATGCCGTGTCAAAAGGTGTAGAGGGGATACTTAAATAAAACAGACATATTTACTTTGCAAGCAAAAGCAGAGATAATTCAATGCACCAAGTATTTTGTGGGGATATAAAACTATATTAGTAAAAAAAAAAAAATGCTGCATGCGTGAGTTACATATTTCATGTCAGGGCCAAAAATATTTAAATCTGTATATATCTCCGTGCACATTTCAGACTCGGGTGGGGTGATTAATCAGAAGCCCTGTGGTATAACACCACCAGGGTGCTGAGTGAAAGCAGGGGTGGGGGGCACAACCAGGAAGTATGATTCGCTGACTATTTTCCGCACTAGAACTGGAGTCTAAATCAAGGAAACAGTGGGAGGTATGTGACTCAGATATTTGATGTACACACAACACACAAACAGCCG